>JAPDSC010076566.1:167757-192114 GCA_026290005.1 Latrodectus geometricus | reverse complement strand
TTAAAGTGACATATTAGTTTTAAAAAAATAGATATTTTATATAATTTTGACAAAGGTGGCTTATGAGAAATTAAAAATTTTATCTTTTCTGAACTCAGAAAATTATCACTATAAAATGATCTTCCTGTTCCTGCAAAAATAATAATTTCAAAAAAAAAAAAAAAAAAAAAAAAAAACTATTTTACACAGGTATAAAAATTAAGCTATCAATTAAAAGGTATAATAATACTGGAATCTATGAAATATATTTAATTAAATATTATAAGCCATTTAATTTTAACTCAACCAGAATATTGCTGTTGAATGAAGGTTTTAAATTTGTTTTAATATGCTGGGTTATAAATTACTTACATAGCAAAGACATACGTTTTAAAATGTAAGAACTTCATCATAGAAAAAATGTTATACAATTAAAAATTTTGATATGACTTTTCAATTCAAATGAATGAATGATATTCCATAATCAAAGTTACGCTAGCGCAAATGCTTTCTAAAATTATAAAATGCTTATAGTATTTTTATATAAATGTGTGTGCAAGTTGATATTATGTTTAATTAATTGAGTAGAAATATAGAAACATTTATAAATTACATAAAAACAAATTTTGTGGTTTGTGTAAGTTATTATTAAATTGTTTGCATTTATAGATTACTAACGCATAATAAGAATATTTTACTCACACTGATTGGTTAAAATTACCTAGTCATTTAGGAAATAACGTGTACACAATAATAGAAAAAAATCTGTTCATATAAAACTATTCTTAATGTGCAACTTTTGCTTTAAAAATTTCTGCTTATTTATAATTTATTTTGTGAGAAAGAGGTATTTGTTATTATTATTGTGTAAACGTGGGTTCTTTTAGAAAATTTAAAATTTTATTTCTGATACCACTACCACAAAATTGAATTCAAAAATAAAGGTTATGTTATGGAAGCTGAATTAAATTCCATCCTAAAGAATTATAGTTAGACCAATGAATGTTGCCTATTTTATTTAAAAGAATTTGTATCATCATTATTTTGTTCTAGTAAAATTTCACTGTAAAATCATTGATTGAGGGATTGAAAGATATAAAAATAATACTTGCCTTTTTCAATCAGTTTTCCATTAATGTTATTAATTTTTAATAAGTACAAAGAAATTAAGGCTCTGAACATAAAACTTTCCTCCAATAAAAGTTATAAAAGTATTTTACATTATAGTGAACAATTGTTTATTTAAACTTACATCAAATATTAAATTGGTATTGATTGCTCTTGAATGTGAAAACACAAAGTAATTTCAAGAAATTAAAAGTTTATAACTTTAATACATATTCCAAAAATATTTTTGCAATTGTGTTTTATGATATGCTAATAGTTGTTTGGAATATTAAACTAACTTGTATTGAATATTGTTTAACTCTGGGAATTTCTACATGCATGGTAAGCTCTTGAAAATACAAAATACAAAAGTAATGCTTTAGATTCTTTTTCAATAAATTTTAAGACTGGAAAAAAATTGAACTCATTATTCGAGAAAAATCTACTTCAAAGAAAACTGCAGTATGATCATGCATCGGTAAACCATTAGTCTCAAACTGTCAAGAGCAGAAGGAAATTTAAATCTTTAATCTTTTGCTGTTCTCCATTTTCTTATTTCAATTACTGGAATTTTTCTTGTGTTGTAGTTATTGAATGGGCAAATAGGTTTTTTCGATTTTGCGAAGATGTAAAACTATACTCAAATTATTAGTACTTGCTTATAATTGTTTCTTAAAGATGACGTGATTATTTTATTACTTCTTTAAAAAGAATTGAAAATTTTCTTTTATCTAGAATTTTGTTTTCTCTCTCAAATTTCCGCAAGTTTTTAACAATGAATAGATTGTTATTTTAACTAAAATAAAAGAATAAATACTTATGTATCATAAATAAATTAATTTATTTCATAGACTTATAACGAACTTACGACGAAATATTTGTTATTGATGCATAAATATTTACTAAAGAATTTTTATGAAATAAAAATGAATTGTAAAATGACAATTTTTATAACTGAACTTTCTTTCTACAACATTTTTAGCAAGATAACATTTTGATGTATAGTGAAAACATTTTCAGAAATAGAAATCAAAAATAGAGAAAATGAATATAATAAAAAATAGTTGTGGAAAATGAAAATTAAAATATTTTAAGAAAATGACTTTAAATTTTGTTCAATTGCGTATAAGTTATTGAAATAAAAATTGACTAATAAAATTGAGCAATATCCTTACATTCTTTTCTCTTTGTTTTTTTATATATAAACGAGTATACGTATAATATTATAGACTTTCTTCTTTGTTTTATATGTAAAGTAAATAATTTTTTTATTTCTAATGATGAGGTTAATTTTATACTTTAAAAGTGTAAAATCGTCACTGTTTAATAAGTAATATAACATATTTGAGATAGAAAACATTTCTTTAAATGAAATTCTTTCAAAGACTATGTGTTTCATTTAAATTCATTTTCAGAACAATTTTCATATTACACATTTAATACTAGAATAATGATACAAAATACGATGATAAGAATTGATACAAGAAAATCATTTTTAATTTAAATTGTCATGTCATGAAAAGAATATAATTCCTTAGTTAGGTTTTATAAAAATGCTAAATTACATTAAGTTTTACTGGAAATATGAGATTTATATTGCTTATTACTACACACATGCACTTATGCATAATGAAAATACTTTAGATTTATAAATTAAATTATACTTTTATTATGGCTGTGTAGAACCGCAGTTCATTTATAATTCCCCTAGTTTCAACCAAAGATCAATTTATGTAAATGCTGATGTGAATATAGAAAACTTTTGGAAATATTTTGATGATTTTGCGATAGATGCTGATGAAGAAACAGATTTCATTCTGTAAGTTCAAAAATCGAGTATAACTGTTGTGTTATATTATGGTCAGGTAAATGTTTAGGAAGAGGTATATGCTTAACTTTATCCTCTTGTTCGGCAAACTATGATTGTATTAGTTTCGTTCAAAAGAGTTGCGCATTTAACTTAGAAATAACCATCTCCACAGTATACAAAAAGTTTACTTCATAGATGCTTTGGGTCAATTAAAATTTCTCGATACTTTTCCATAATGACCCTTCCTTTCATTAAAAAATTTTGATAACGTCAAGTTTCTTGATCTTTTTATCAATACGATTGGTCCAGTGATATCTCGGCACATATCATACACAATAAATCCACCTACAATCTAAATGGTTGGATGATACAATCATGATCATATCCTTATGCAAATGTCTTCCAAATGTTCACTTATCATTTCTAAAGGAAAAGTGGAAAATAGATATTATATATTAGAAAATATTCGTCAGAAATTATTACTTTCTTCAACTTATCAATCTATCTATTTTTGTGGGTAGGAAACCACTATAGACAAGTTTTGGCATTATCATCTTTGACAATTTAAGTCATGACCAGAACAATTGATTAGAGTTTTTGTTTTGAGGTCATATTTGCTACAGTTATTTGCATTCTAGATAACACAGTCCTTTTCAACCCATTTATTTTACATTTTTTCTTTTCGTCCACTATTTAACTTTATGCTTAAGTTTATGTTTTAATGCCTTATTGCTTAAAGCACTTATGCTTAGAATATTTTGAACACACTTGTTCCAACTAGACAAGTTTCTACAATTTGGCCTCTTTAAAAATCTGATCGGTTTGACAATTTAAGCTTCTGAAAAAAATCCATGTCCAGTATTTACGGAATTTTAATAAAAAGGCGGCAGATTACCAGAATATGTGTATTTTTATTAATAAATTAGCAACTAGATTATTATTAGTGAATTTATTATAGATTAGATTATTATTAATGAATAATTATATTTTAATGAATACGCTACATTGAAACCACGTTGTTACGTTTGAAAAGATAATTTTTGTACACAATTATTATTTTGATAACTATCTATTTACACAAAAATACGCGTGAATATCCTGACTTGTAATTCATAAGCCAAATAAAGTTACTTTGAAGATAAACACATAGATGATGAAAATTTAACAATTATTATTTAGAAATAGAGAACAAAATTATTTTAATAATTTTCTATTTTCACTAAAAACGTTTCAATTTCCAAAATACATGATAAACATAAAAATCTGTTTCCTTTATATGTATCATTGTCGATAAACATATTCTTTCTAAAACAATTTCTCATGCAATACATTATCTCGATTTTAACTGTTGCAAATAAAAGTTTTGAAATGTAAATTCACAGAATTGAACTGACATTGTAAAAAAATATTTACTAACATAAACATTAATATTAATTGCGTAAATTGAACGCTTTGGGTTTATGCTTCATTCGGAGAATTTCTTTGTTTTTCTCTCAAATTTTCTGTTTGCTTAGTAATCATTTGGGACAAAATCTATATTAGACTTTGTATTTTAAAAATTAAACTGTTGTTTGCTTTAATTATTTGATGAAAGATTGAAATTTTCAAAAATAGGTGGAAGAAGGATCTAGCTATTTTTAAATGTCAAATTTTAAAAGAAAAAAAGAATAAAATCCCTATAATATATTAAAACTTGATAGATAGTATTAGATATATATATCCGTGTACTAAAATCTCACAAAATGTAATGATAATATCGTAATAAATATATAATTCTTCCGAATTAATTCTTACTAATATTACAAAAGTTCAAAATAATTTTTTTTAAAATAAATATAACTGAGAATTTAAATTTGTGAAATAATAGTTTTCAACTTCAAGTGCAAATACTGTTTGCTAAACTTTGAAATATAATTTTTTTAACATTTTATGAAACATTCATATGTTAAATACTGCAATAAATAAACAATGTATTATTTCATTTTTTGGAAAATTAAAATAAGCAAAATTGATCCTAATGGTAAAATTGTTCTGAAAATCTATAAATGTTTCTGTTAAAATTTCACTTTAATGAAAACAATAGCACTTTCATTGTTTTCTTTTGTTTAATTAAAGTGGCTTCATTCCATGAAAACATTTTTCGATATCAAATAATAAAAATAAGGGGTTAACCTCCTTTTAAAAGCTAAAATGTTAATAAAGCTATGATTAATATGCTTTAAAATATTCATTGGTAGTAATTTGTCACATGTTAAAAGCTATAAATATATTAAAGTTGTTTTTACCTTTATATCAGCTTTATTTGGCATAAATGATTGTAAAATTTGGATAATCTAGATTGTGTTCGTATAAAAGTTAAATATTGAATTTTCATAATAATTAAAGCAATAAAAAATTTTGTATACAAAATGAATGTTCTTATCATGTAATCCAATCATCCACAAGTATAAATAGAATGAAATTTATCACTGCATATTTTAGAATTCTCTTAATTTATAAAATATAATTTATTCATCAATACTTTGTTTTAATTAAGTTTTTATCTCATTTAATACTTTTTCATATTAATAGAAGTATTAAATTTTTAGCAGAGTTTGGCATTTATCTTGATGAAAAGACATAAAAGAAATTTAATAAGTATGTTAAAACGTTTTAATGTCTATTTTAGATTTCTCTTAGTAGTGTTGCTACTTTTACAATAATACAGTTTTCACTGTTAATAGAATGTCACGAAACAAGTCATTATAAACACCTTATTTTGCATTATTATAGCAAGAAAAGGTCTTGGTAATCTATGTGATGTGATTACAATATTTTAAAAGTTAACTGTTGTTATAACGTAATAGAATATCTTGAAGATTATGGCATTTCATTCATAACATCTTCACGAAAATTCATACAGTCAAAGGCCTATCTAGTATACTAAAGAAAAGTGTGGCCTGTATTACTCATCCATTCACATCAATTAATAATTCTTATCTACTAAAACTTGTCGTTAAAGTGATAATTCCATTTTCAATTTATTACATCAGAAGAAATCGTAATTAATATCAGGAGTAAAATTAGACATGTTTCTTTCATTTATCTAAATAGGCGTTTGAAGGGCCTATTTAGATAAATATTGGTATATTCGATTTCTACGTATAGTTCTTGTATCCTGACGACCCATTTCTAAAAACTTTTTTGGATGTCAGAGCAGAGAGTCTATTGTGTTTCAAATACCAAATATTAAAAAATATTCCTCCCAAAATCTTTCAGATATAACTATTAGCAGAGAATTAAAAAGAAGAGAAATGAATGATTGATTGCCTGTGAGAAAAACCACTCATTTCAACATAATATGCAAAATATTATTTGCTGTGTGTTAAGAATAAAATCACTAGGCACATGATTGATTAGAAACGGTTCATGAGATCTCGTGAATTATACTTCATTTTATCTTGCACTGATGAAAAACGTTGAATTTGACGAAAACTTCATGAAACCATGAACTCATCTTACATACTCACAGTATTCAATGTATGAAGGGGTTTTGATATGAGATATGCTCTGCTGAAGATACCCTGTTTTTCACAGGGAACGAAAAACAGCCATGAGATACGTATGTATACTGTAAAGTCTAGTGTACTTCTATAATACTTCGTTTTTACTCTGATGAAGACGGATGCTTCACTGACGATATTGTAAGTGTACATTGTGACAGATGTGTTGAAAATTGATTTGCTGAACATCAGTCTGTCTTCCTTTACTTTTCTTGGCCTACTAGGAGTTTGAATCTTAACTTCATAGAAAATGTGTTGAATATGGTAAAAAAAAAATCTATCCAACAGCATTATATTAATTTTAACAAATGAAAGATGCACAATTAATTCTTTGATCATAATGCATACCAGCACATAAACGCCCTCCAGAAGTATGCAGCTTCTATGCCAATGAATACGAAATGTTATCCATACAAAAGATGGTCGAGTAAAACATTGGTGTCGAGACTTTAGTTCCTTACTTAATGTGTGTATTTTATCATTTAAAAAATAATTTACAATATGCTGTTTTCTACCCCTTTTAATTAAAAGTTTCTTAATATATGGCTAACAATCTATCTCATATATATTAAAATGATTATTATTGTTTCAAACCAAAAGTATGAAGTAACACTGCGTACTAAACACAAAACAGGTTAAGGAAATTCAAAAACTATATATTGTTAGTCAGAAAATGAATTTTGCATTTTGTATCTGATGTATATTTCACATTTGTTTTAACATAAGATATTGAATTTAATTAAAATAAAAATATTCCAGAAATTTTCTTGAAATTTTGATTTTCAAAATCATTTTTAATTATTAAAGCAAAGCAATCAATTCTAACCTGAAGAGACTTATTTCTTATATTATATATTTTGAACTCTTATTCTTTATCTAAGATGGATATTACTTTTTTTTATCATTTTTTCTGTTTTGGAAACATCAGAAATTGTGAGTTGATTAGTCTCTAAAATTAAAAATTTTAGAAATGCAGAAGCGTCGTTTGCAAATTCTTTACTAGGTTTTGCTTCATCATTATTCTTTTTATGTTCGTTAATTATCTAACTGTCATCTGCTTGTAAAACAGAAATATAAAAATGCTATTCTTATGTGAATTTAATTGATTTAATAGTTCCAGAATTATCTCTAATTTCAAAGCCTTTCATTTGAGATGATAAAACAAGGGTAAAATTCTTAGTTGAGAAAAATTATTTATTTAATGATTTTTGTCCTATGATTGTTTTTTTAGAACAGTTAGAAAAATGCACTTCAGTTTATTTAATAACAAAAATGTCTTCACTAATCTAAAGGATTATAAGAACATTTTATATAAGATAAGAATATGTGCTAATAAAAATTGCTGATTCGAGATTCTGAACAAGTATAGAAAGGAATTTTGCGACGAGCATAAAAAATGAGACACATTTTGCTAATTAAATTAAGGAGCGAAAAAAGTTTTCAGAAGTACTTACTGGACACATTATTCGTGCTATTAAAAGAGTACGCAGTACTGTCAGTTTTAATCTATAAAAATCTATAAGCAACTATTATTCAATATGCCAATTTCTTGTATTTTAGATTGGTGTTTTCAAATAATACCGAATTTAAATTTTTATATCTAGTTAAAGCTAATTCCATTTAGAATTCAATTTTATGGAGAAAAAAGAAGATTTTGTTTGCTTGTGTTTGTGAATGAAATCGTAAATTGGAATTTCAAAATTGTTTCTGATAATTAATTCTAGAAATTATTATAATACTGCTTAGAGGAAATTTATGTACAAAACTTAACTATTTAAATTAAACATTATGTTAGATTAATCAGATGTGTCAAATTAATATCTTCTGACTTAGAAAAGTACTTGAAGTTTGCAAACGCAACTAGAAAACATAAAGTCTTTACTAAATAAGCTCGAGCCACAATGAGGAACTTCATGTTAAATTTCAAAAAATAACAAACATAGGTTAGATATTTTAAAAGAAGCTTGAAGAAATAAAAAAAGTAAATAAATGTACTCAGAATTATGGAGCAAACAAAAAATCTTTATTGCATCTTGAAACTCCCTCACATGACTTTGTCAACACAATATAAATCTCAACCCATAGACAAAAAAGTAAGCCTCAAACTCAAGTCATCTCATATTTCTAAGATCTAGAAGAAAAATTCTTCCTTCACCTAAAAGACGTGTAAGAAAGGGAAGAAAAGTATTCCAAGAATGGCTACAGAGTCGCAGTGATACGGGTAGATTTATTGCATCGACCTCAATGAAATTTATGGAACCCGGCCACCTTATCGACTTGAAAAAGATAGGCCGGAGCCGCATTCCTTTATCTAAGACCTCACAGTCGACCAGATGCGAGTTTTCCAGAATAATCAGGAGCCGCACTTTTCCCGTTTCTCCTTGGTTGACAGCCACTCACTCCTTTTCTTGATAAATATTTTACAAGTTTCCTTTTCCTTTTTAATGGCTAGTAAGACCTTAGTTCCGTAGCCCTGTTGCATTTTCTGCAGAGAAGAAATGGGACGTCCTTTTTCTTCTCTGCAAAGAGGTCACCTTTTCTTTTGCGATTGCCTCTCCACCTTTTCTGTGTATCTCCTTTATCCAACGCTTCATGTTTTGCTTTTTTAGACTCGAGCACATTGATTGCTGTTTGATGGGAAATAAAGGTAGAGTATAACATTGATTTGGTACTGTTCGCAATAATTCATGGACATGTTAGAAATAGAGTACTCTACTTGAACATTTCGATGTCAAAATGGAAACAGTATCTGAATGCTCTAAGATTAAATATAAGACTTTGTAGTTTTTAAAAATATAATCAGTGTTTATAAAATACTGTAAAACATTGAAATAGTGCTTTTGAACAACATTTTAAAAATGAGTAATGTATTTTAAATGCATTGTACATCATTTTTTAAATTTTTTTAAAATTAAATTTAAATGATTATGTTAGTAATTAATATTTTAACAATGTTTTAAGACAAATTTAATTTCAAGTTGAAATTTATAAATATTTGATGTAGTATTTTATAATTTGAGTATAGTAAAATTTTTAATATTTGATTTTATACATAGTTAATTAATTAAAATTGAAATAAATTAAAAATGTATTTATTTTCTAAGTACAAATTTATACAACATGAGAATTTTAGAGATTCAGTATTTATTACTCAATGATCTCATAAAATTATAAAAATTCTTATTTTTTCAGTAAGTAATAAATGTGTATTTACATTAACCGTACATTAATTATTTTGTAAATAATTATTTAAAAACTTTGTGAATAATATGTAATGTAGGATATTCATATTAATAAACAGTAGAACATATTATTCATTTACAATATTTGTATCATTACACGATGTATAGATATATCAAATAACTAAATTTTTAAATGGCTCTCATTTTGAAAGCATATCTCTTAGTTACTATAAAGAATGAAACATTTTGTACGTTAATTATAAATTTAAGATAAACTTCATTTTCAAAAACTAATAGGTTTAAATTTTTAGATACATATATAAATCGACTTTTTAAAACAGGTAAATGGGGTATATTAATAGAAAAGTCATAAATATATTGACGTGTGCAACATAGTTTCTTGTAATACTTTCGTTGAAAATTAGAAGAACATATATAATAAATGAGAAAATATGATGAATAATATGATTTAATGAAATATATGATATCGGTTATTGCTTTCATATACTTGAACAAAGAACCTCGTAATTATCCGTTAACAAATTTCAATTCAACTATTTTAAATTCAATAAAGTAATAAAAAATTAAAAACAAATATTAAATTTTAATATTTTACTTCAATAATTTTTGTAAGGTGTTATATAAATGTTATTCGCAATGTTGCACTTAAAATATTGTAATCAATCATCGTTACTTTAAACTCATATTGAACTATTAAAACATGTCATTGAAATACTTAACTATTTTTATGACTTTAGCTTCATTTCTAAGAAAATAATTTATTAAATCATTTCTCGGGTTTAAAAAGTTTTGCTTTACTTAACAATGAAATCATAACTTATAATTATTTTCTAAGGCATAAGTATTTAAGTAGTTCCCCCTCAGAATATAAAATTTGACATTAGGTTTTAAATTTGAAACTAAATATAAAATAACTGCACACTTTTAAATATGAACAACAATCGAAATATAAAGTATTTGATTATTATTTTTTAATTTAATTAGTATGTATTAGCAACTATTATCTCTTCATTAAATTTAATTTACTGAATACTTGATATGCCAAATTATTTGCTATTGGAATATTTAAACTACTTTTTAATTTGATAAGATATTATAATGAATTTCTCTTGAAATTTCAAGATCTTTTTTATTGTTTGAAGAGAAAATTTGAAAAAAATTTACTTAAAATTTTATGATTGTATTTACAACACTTATTATCAAAGTTTAAGATTAAATATAGTTCCATGATTTATTCAGTATTTCCAGACTATGTTTTTCTTTGTATGTTTGAACTAAAATAAATTTATCTTACAATTCCAGTTGAATGTTTAATATACAATAAAATTAAAAGTTCAAGGCAATATCATTGTTCTTGTTTACTTAAAATACATTTAATTTAAAACTGTGCTTCACATAAGTTATCACTCTAATATAATAATAATATTAATAAAATAAAAATGATAAAAAATTTTCAGAAACAGCTATTATTTCCGATTTTCTGTTGACGTTTGTGGAAATATGCTTCGGTTTATTATAAAATGAGAAAGTAAAACTAAGCAAGAAATTGCTTTTTTAAGCCATAACTGTGTGTATGCATCCAATTATGTACAACTTTACCTTGAATTTATAAATAATATCCAATTATACAAGCAAACTAATTATAAATAATTTGTTGTAGATATAAATTTAATTAGGTTAAAGTAGTTTGTTTGCTGAGATACCACAGTCTTATATCCTAAAATAAATATAAATATAAAAACAAATGGGGAAAAATTAAATACATAATTTTGCAGCATAAAATAATTATCTTAGAATATATTTCTTTATAACTAATTAATTATTCCATAATATAATAAAATAATATTATAAAGTCCTTTATTCTTTGAAAATTGCTGATTTTATTATTTGGTTGAAACAAATTACTTAATTAAATTTTAATGAAGTAGTTTTAAGATTTAATTTTTGTTTAGTACGCAGCGTTGTGTATAACAATATCACTAATATTATTAAAGTGAACTAATTTACTAAATTTTTTAAATTTTACGTAATTTGATTATTAAAATTGTACTCTTAAATTTATAGAAATTTTTAATTTTAACTTTATTAGGTCTTAATTATTCAGGTTAGAAAATTTTAGAAATATATGTATTGGATTCTTGATTATGTATTTCGTATTTTAATTGAAAATGTAAATCTCAATTCAAATGTATCATATTTTTATAAAAGCATTTGAAAAATATATAAAAATTAAATCATAATATAATTTGTGAATTAACATGATTGTTTTTCAAAACATTTTTATTACATCTAAAAATTAACTAGTTAAAATGACATATTGTAGAAATATTTTTGTTTGAAATATAATCATAAATGTATACACAGAACTACTTCTATATATATAAGCAAATTTATAGGATAATATTATTATAAAAATAAAGCAATTGAGTTTTTTAGAGTATTATGTACTTATAATTTCATTTTTATTCTTATTATTTTTCAATTAAATATAAATTAAATAATTTTGGAATGTGTGAGTATTTAAAAAAATTTAACTAACATATTTAAATAAATTCCAGCTTATTTTCCCTTATTTTTAACTAGCTTTGTATTCCTTAGTAAAGATTTACTTGACTAGAAAACATTTAATTCCTACGTTTAATATTTTTTACTTATTTAAGTCTCTTTGTTTCGTATGAGAATAAAAAACTCATTTTAGTTTTACTCTCCATGTTCTTTGAAATTTTGAGTTAGTAAGGATGTGTTTTCTGTCAAACCGTTACGGTATGTTAAATACCTGGCAATCTTCCTGAAAAGTTGCTTCCCATGGCGAGAGAATTACAAGCCATTTGGCAACATTCCTTTTCCTTTTTTCCGCATTTATATGTTTTCTTGAAGTTGCTTGGATTTCATTTGCTTTTGTTTGGATTTCTTTTTGCTTAACCATGTTTGAAAATTTAGCTGATGTGAGCACTAAATTTAGTATTTTAAAAAATTCTTTAAAAATAAACGGGAATGTAATTTCGAGCAAATGTCACTTTAAAAAAAATGTTTGTTTACACTAATTATTTCCAATAATATTGGCATTCATTCAAGGAATATAACTAAAATTTAACTTTGAATGTTATTTGCTTTTTATAATTGATTCAATAACTGAAATATTAGTAAAATATTAGTATTTAGTAGGAAAAATTTAAATTGAATAATAGCTCAATTTACAAAGCATTTTCCATTTCTATTTAGTTTAACATTTTTATTTTAAATAAATTATGAGATATAAATGTTTATTAAATACATACTACATTCAAATTTAAAATTTTACGTACTCAAAATCAAATATATACTAACTGAATTATTTTAGATATTTGAAAATCTACCTGGAAAACCATTAGATTAGTTTACTATTCAGTTTACAAAAAAGTCTGTTAAATAAGGCTTTTGTTATATTTGACTAATCTTGTTACTCAATAATCAATTCCCACAGCTAAAATTTCCAAAAATGTTTAATTGAAGTAAATTCTATTTTCTTGTTTTTTTTTATTTAATTTTATAAAAGTATCCTGAATGAATATCGTCAACAGAAAAAGAGCTTAAAGAACCATTTTTTCAATTGCAGATGAAAACTCTGACAATTATTATATGGTTAATGAATATGAATTAAAATATCAATTTTTTATGCAAAAGAATCAACAAATAGATCAAACAAAAGAACCTTCGTAAAGAACCAACAAATTAATCTTATATAGTACGAAGACAATTTGCAAGTACAAGAAACGATTTATTTTAAAAAGTTATCATTATAATAACCTTTATGAGACGGTTATTGACGGAAGTAATGTTGAGCATGCAAATCAGGGATTGCAAGACAAAATTAAAAAGAACTAAAAGTAATAATAAAACAACAACAAAAATTAAAACTAGCTAACTACGGCTAACTGCTGTCCTTAATTTAGAACTATCTGCAATACAAATACCATTTTATCACTTAATTTATATTTCTTAATTTAGGAAATCAGAAATCAAAGCATGATTTCTATTGTCGTGTGGTAAATTTTGTAAAATATGTTTAAATTTCCAAATTTTACTAAGCACAAACTTCAGTTATCAATATCAATACATAAGTTTTTCCAATAATTTAAGATTAAAAATTTACAGACTGCAAATGCCTAGTGATTTGTTTTTGCTTTTCAAATGATTTCTAGCCTACTTTTTATGAAAATTTACAGATTTTGCTTATATACAGATACGAAAATTCCATTTTCATATCTCATTGAATTTCAAGTTACATCAGTAATATCTATCTGAATTATATTTTAACTGCAGACAGTAGGTCCAATACATTTTGTAGAATTGAATTTTCATTCTTCTAAATCAATGTAATAATTATTATTTGTAAATAATTCCATAAAATATATTTTCAAATATTGTATGATTGTAATAACATCTAGTACACATTCTAATTCCCTCAACGCGTTCAACTTAGTCTTTTAATGCTCAAGTTATTGAAAAAAAAGCCTAAGGCATTTTCATTATTTAAAAATTGAACTAAGTATAATTTGCGTATAATGAAATAAATATCTTTCTAGATAAACTTTTGATAAAATTTTAAGAAATCTATTATTTTTGCTCATCAAGGAAAGAAATTTTAAATAATGTTTCATATTTTAGTTTTTTGTGGGTTTTGCTAAATTAACTGATACTTATTCAGAGGTTTTAATTATTTATAATTTTGTATTTCTCATTCCTTCAGTTCAGGTTCGAAAATTATCACTACTTATTTGATTTACTTGCTTCCTCCAATGAAAAATGTTTGCTTTGGGTTGAAAAAAAATCAAGAATTTGTAGTTATAAAAAGAAAAAAAAACTACAGAAAAACAAAATAAGGAACTTTCAAGTTTACATTGGTATTCTTCAGACAATAGCCTTTTTAAAATTCCTAGGAAAAGATTTCTCTGGTACAACTTATCATAAATATAAAATCCAAAAATATTTTATGAACTTTAAATTTTAATGAAAGTTTGGAACACTTAAATCTCTTAAAAATAAATACAATT
The DNA here is from genome assembly GCA_026290005.1 of Latrodectus geometricus. Classification (NCBI taxonomy): domain Eukaryota; kingdom Metazoa; phylum Arthropoda; class Arachnida; order Araneae; family Theridiidae; genus Latrodectus; species Latrodectus geometricus. The sequence goes on along the minus strand of JAPDSC010076566.1, from coordinate 177,440 downwards.
ATGAAACACTTAATAATATTTTAGAAATTTAAAAATAATCAAGGAATTAACCTTTAAACTGTTTAAAACTTATAAACGCATCATAAAATAGAAAAAACATAGGGTCATGTTTGTTTAAAAGAAATACAATACGGCATATAATTTATTTACGTCTAGATTTTGTATATGTAAAAATATGTGTTTTGAGCAAAATTAAACAAGGATCCATTATGTTAAGCAAATGTGATAAACAAGAGGTGAAATAAATTCTAAATATTTTATAATCAAGTGGATCATATTTGATTACAGGATAGCAAGACAGCAAGTGAATGTGTAAAATATTAATTTTGAATCCTGAGCTTCATCCTACATTTCATCATTTTATTAACATTGTTTTCTTTACATTCCGTTTGTTAAATATAAACATAAGTTTACACATATGAGCATTTGTTGAATAATTTTGTTTGTAACATTTATATTTAATTATTTACTTAATTCCACCATCTTTCATACCTTTCTGTCTCTGTAATAGTAACAATTGCACCATTTACATTCCCAGGTTTTGGATTCTTGGATTCTTAACCATAAGGTTCATTGAACATAAAGCCAAAAGCACTAACAGTTCTGTTGCAGTTGGGAGCATCCACGAGAGAGGTGCTCAACATTATAAACAAAATTTATTTAATATTTTTATTTGCTTTTATAATGGGTAGATATTGAAATCTGTATTTTCTAATTTAAGACATTGATCCTGAAAATGACAGTTATCTCACATTATAAACAAAATTTATTTAATATTTTTATTTGCTTTTATAATGGGTAGATATTGAAATCTGTATTTTCTAATTTAAGACATTGATCCTGAAAATGACAGTTATCTCACAAAAATAACAATATAAGTGAAAATTATTTTGGCTCAATATTCTTCCTTTTTATTAATCTCATCTTCTCAGGAAAACTAATTAACACATTGATTCAAAATTATCTTAAATTGATAATTTTGAATCAATGGGTTAATTAAGTAATTACCAGAAATAAATGTTAGATAAAATAACTCATAGCAAAAAATACCTGTTTTTAAAGGAGAAATTCAAAACCAATATAATATAAATTCCTATAAGATATTCCTATAAGAGTTAACAAATTTATTTGAATGATACATCACACACACATATTGGATATTTTATAAATATAATCTCGCTCAAAACTCCTAATATTAAACTTTGGAACTATCATATTCCCTTGCTAAAAGATTTAAAACTATGAAATATTTATGCCAAGACGTCTTATATTTGCTACGTACTGTTGGTTAAAAAATCCAATATATTTGAATATTTCGTTGAACTTAAAAACAAGGTTTTTGAAAAATAACAAAAGTAATCAAAAGACAAATTCCAAACATCTTCTAAACAGTTAAGTCAATGGAATTATGTTAATGTTAAATTAAATGGAAAATATTCGGTTTAAAATAAGAATGAAACAATTTATGCTATATGTAGATTCAAAAATCTGTTACAGAGAGAGAGAGAAATTAAATCAAAGATTATACGTATTTTTGCATTAAGCTTTTATTTTTGCAACAATTTAAATTGATTTGATATTTTATTACCTCTTTGTACTAGCATCAACTTAAATACATTTTACTTCTTTATAGTAAATTGAAAAAGGAATTTTTCTTTAAATAAATTGAATTTCATCAAATTAAAATTTGTATACGAAAAGTTAAGAAACAATCTCAGTCAAGAAAGATCTTAATTTGTTACATCGTAGCACCATTTCAATCGTAAAAATTCAGACTGTGATTTAAACCTGATGATTTCATTATTTTACTTTTTAAAAATGTTTAATTTTATTTGAAACTACTTTACACTATATATTAGAAATTAAATAGCTACTTTTTTATTCCGAATTTTACTGTCATAAGTTAAAAGATGAAAAAACTAATTAATTCTACTCAAAAAATTTAAAGAATTACCTAGGTATAACAAAACTAAATATTCTATTGAATAGAGATTGTAAATATTCGTTGAAATGTTAAAATGATATCAAATATTTCCTACTTTTTTGTAAATCCCAATTTCTTAATAAAAATTTAAAAAGTAAGTTCTTTAGTAGGTTTAAGAAAAAGGTGTACATATATGTAAATTGTTTTACATTTTTTTGTCAAAGTGAAAAAAGAAAAGAACTTTTTTTTTTAATCAGCTTTTTTCATAAAAACAAATTGTAATGTAAATTTTTTTACATGCAATAAGGTTCGTTGATTTAGAATGCGCACTCGTTGCAAATAAATATCTGATTTGTTAGTAATTAAGAAATTATCAGAATATATAAGCATTTTTCTGTTTGTAAAATAAGACATTTATAAGTTTATCTTATCTACTAATTGATTTAAAAAAATAGTAACTAATAATATACTCCAGAGTATAAAAGAAATACTTCAAGTATTTTGAAATATTACAAGAAATATCAAATATATTTCATGAAAAAAAATCAACAAAATAAGTGATATCATGTTAAGACTAAAAAATTCCTATTTTTTGTTTCTTTATACTTTAACCTAAACGGTACCACATTAAATTCCTTCCACTTAGTTAAATCTTAATAAAAAGTCAGTTTTAATGAAGACAAATTGGATGTTTCTTTTCATCACATTAAAAAATAGAAACCAAAGTCCTCACACAATTGATTATTATGTAGAAAGAAAAATACAAAGATTTTAAAAGAACAATTATTTTTCTAAGCAACTACATGTGAGATACATATATATATATATATATATTAAGATTTTTAATTAATCATGGTTTTGTAGATTTGCGTTTAAATTAGTATTTGGGATGTGTATTAATTAAAGTTTTAATATAGTAATTATCATTTAAAAAGAAAATTTAAACAGTTTGTGAAATTTTTGATTAAATTAACTTCATCAAACGCAACATAAAATTATAGTTATGGTGAATAGATTATTTATTCGTCTTATCTTAATAAACACTATTTGGAGAATTTTGTAAAGTCTGATAATCGTAATTAATGATAACAAGTGTGTAATTTATTGCCTTGGAGATTATATTTAAAAAAGAAAATCTGTATAATTAATTTTAAGCGCTGAATAGATATACAATATATGAATATTTTAATTTTAAAAATTAGCATAACGTATGAGTTAATAAGATTTTTCAATAACTGTGATTATTCACTACTATTCATTAATCTGTCAAAAGTATGTTTAGAAAACCAAGCAAAAAAGGGAACTAAAAATTAAATTCATTGATTTAAATTTCCTGCCGTTTATCAACTCCTGAATCCACAGTAAAATACGTTCTTGATCTTCAAAATAGGTTATTACTAAGAGCATGTTGAGAGTTTATAAGAAAACATTTGAAAAATTGGAGCATTCTATATAAAATAATTAAATCAAAAATGTTTCTAAAGTTCATTTTATCTTACAGCAGTATTAATTTTTCATAAGAAGAATATAAGAAGAAACTTTAGACCGATAATTTTGAATCTAAATTATGTATATATATTATCTTCAATATTTTTTACTGGTTTTAGTCATCCATAATTCCATAAGATGAAAATGTATCAAAATGAGATATTTGTGTTCAAAATTTAAAGTAAAAAAAGGGTTTTTCATTTCTCCAACCGTTCTATTTTCCAAACAATTTATTCTTCAGTCCCTTGTTTGTGTCACCTGTCAATCAACGTAGGAAGAATTGTTTTATTTTGAACAGTGTAAAATTTATTTCTTTGGAAGACTTATAGGTAATCGATAAAGACTTTTTGGATGCATTATTTCGTGAAATTCGATAGTGCAAATTCTAGCTAAACTACAAATAAGAAATTGCATTTTTTACATCATTTTCTATAAAATCTTAAATCTCGATTATTATTTTTTATTTTTAATATTGCATTTCTGCATACTTTTCATTTTTGTTTCCTGAATTTGCTCTCTGATGATTTAAAATAATCAATACTGAATACCCTTTGCTATAGTAGAAAATTGTGAATTCAAATATCAATATGTTAACTGAAAAATTCATTAAAAAAATTATTGATTTCAAATCTTTAATCAGAAAAAAAGATTGTTAACAAACCTAATGCTGAAAATTTATTTGTTGTATTCGTCATTTTCATTCCCATTTTGAATTCATATTAATCTTCATATTTAAGATGAAAGGTTTGGTTTTCAAATATTAATTTCAAAATTCTAGGGAAAATTTATGTATCGTGGAGAATTTAAATTTCCTTTTTCGCATGCTTTATAAGAGCTTTAACGTTTTTTTGTTATGATGCAAATAATTTTCATAAACTAAATAATAACGTTTCTTAAAATATTAAACTGGGAAAAATTGAAATTTTCATTTCTTACATTTCTCCTCTTGAGATTTAATGAGGAGATTGTAGTGATTACTTATGAAATCTCAAAACAAATTTTAATCAGTTTTTTAATTTTTTTAATATGTATCATTTACAGCAAGTATTTTTTTCCAATATCAAACTAATAATTGCTTAAATTGCAAGTAATACATATATATATATATTTTATAACATGTGATTAAAATATTCATTCAAGATTTGCGTGTTACCTCATAAGATAAGAACAATGAAATAATTTGTAAATTATTCCGTATATTATTATTCTTATTTTAAATGTAAGATAAAGATTTATCATACTGAAAATATTTTTTTAAAAAAATATTTTTTCCATTTCATTAGTTTCAAACATATTGAATTATCTTCTGAATTTATCTTCTGTTCTATTAATAATTTATCTTCTGAAACACAATTTTGTTTAATAGGAAATTTGTTAAAAATAGGTGAAATATGTTCACTTAATGTAATAAGTTTTAAAAATGTGATGCAAATAGAAAATGTTTTGCATTTTGTGAATTCATTGCTAACGAAATAGAATTTTAATTTATATAAAATAATTTAATGACTTTTGTCAATTTTAAAAATATTTAAATATGGATTACTTCAACTATGTTTAAAAATAAAAGCATATTTTAACTATACTCTTATTATTTTACTATTCCTTAACTATTTATCTATATAGTATATTTATTTAATAATAATAATTTAACATCTTAAAAATGTAGTTAAAAGATCCTTAAATATAAAACATTTTTAATTTATTAATTGTATTTAACATTATATCTTTGAATATTTGAAACTTGTTATTTGTAAAAGATAACATAATGTAAACTCATTGATGTTTAAAACTGATGAAATAACTATCATCCATTTCTTCTTATTCATCTCTCATATTTTCCATTTTATTCATTTCTTTAATACATACTTTTACATTGCAATTCAATTTTATATATGTTGCATTCAATTCTTTTTATAGTGAAAATGTTTTTTTTTCATTTTTCTGGTAAAAAAAGTGTTTTTATAGGAATATTTGACTTAATATATTACTCTAACCTTTTTAAATGAACGGCAACACTTTTACTGCTGTATAATATTCAACTGAGTATACCTATTCTGAAAAATGACACAAAATATACTTCATGAAGGACTTAGACATAACATATAACTTATGTATGTAGATAAATGTATGTACATTTTTGTTAAATGTTTAAGTAAGAATACATGTTCCATTCTTACTTCGAGATATTATTATAATTACATTTTTTGAGACAAGATAAATTGTTTTTTGCATTTAGAAACAAAAATTAATTAAAAAAGAAAAACAGAAAGTATAAAATTTTACATTTTCACATTCATCTGATTCTTAACTAAAAATATCATCAAAGTATTAATAGATGTTTTATGCAGTTCAGTTTCCGCAAGATGTTTCTTTTAAGTTAAAACTAATTTCAATGCTAATTATTAATTTTATATATAAACATTGCGTATTATACAATACTAAATTGAAAAAATTAAAATTCTAATTTACAACTCTGAATATTTCAGTAATATTCATTATACATATGTATAGTTTTGTTAATGTGATTAAAGAACAAGGGATTATGATAGTTAATTTGTTTGCATGGCATGTTAAATTACGATACATGTCATAAGAAAAATTCAAAACACTTCACTGTCAATTTTCATACCATAAATTTTAATTACAACTAATTTCAAAAATCTCTATGCTTTCTTCTAATTAAGTTATTATTTCAGCTTAAAGCTCCCTTTCTTTCTCTTTTATCATTAAACATTAAATGAAGGTCTCACACTCGATAATAAATTATCTTTATTTATGCAACGCATTTCTTTACGTGATATGAAAATTTGAGTGATCCGTTTAGACTTGTTTCGAGATTATTAGATTATAAAATTGCTAATACAAAATACATTAAAATGTAGAAGTTAAAGTATTTTTTAATTGTTTGTGTGAAGCACCTTTGGTATAGTAAAAATGTTTAATGCTTTTTAATTGGTCATTTAAACTTCCTTCTGGCATTCAACATAGGCAAGAATTAGTAAAACATATTTCTTTAAATAAGTAACAGAAATTCTTTTGATTATTTTATAATAAATAATCTTAAAAGTTATCCAAATATCAAATATGAATTTTTCCTTTTAAAAAATTTCCCGTTAAAACTAAAATAAACATACTTACTATAAATAAAAATAAAACTGTTTGTAAGATATCATGATATAAAATGAAGTTTACGGGAAATTTTATGCATTTAATTATGATTTATTTCAACATAAATTATTTTTTTGAAAGTGATTAATTAAGATAGAAATTCACTGAAATTGAGGAAATCGGAGAAATTTATATGCAAAAGAAGAGTCATAAATATTAAAATGATGTTACGTAATGATCAAGCAAAATAATAAAAAAAGTATTTTGTCAAATGGAACATTGGAACTGAATAAGAAAATGTATAATGTGCATTTTATTAATTGGGCAAATGAAAAATTGAATTCATTAAAGCAGTACTGTAGGGAAAAAATTATGTAGCTAAAAATATAAATATCATTATTTCATTATTTTAATATGTTTTGCTCAATAATATTTATAATGAATAATTTGAGAAAATTTTTATAGTATTTAAAAATAACATTGTAGTAACATTTTGTGGTATATTTATTAACGGATATATTAAAGTTTGTTAATATAAAACAAAAAAAGATATGAAACCGTATGTTTGAAATACTTTATTAAATTAATTAGCATTTTTTTAAGCTAAAAAAAATTAAGAGAAAAATCTATTTTCCAAGAACGAAAATTAGAATGAATTTCTTAGTTGATAATTTAACATTTATTTTCCATGAAACTAAACTTTTTATTGGTTTAAACTAAGCTAGTTTATTGGTTTAAATTATATAATTAATATAATCAATTTAACTCAACACATAAAATTTTGAATTTCATGAAAATTATTTTTATTACCTTAGGCAAAAATTTATTTGATTTTTCACGTTTGCCTTTTGGATGAATAAAAAATAAGTCACATCTCAGACTACAATTTCATCTAAAGAAAGAAATTTTTCATGAGCTATTGACTGAAGTCGAAGATAATCAGTTCAAATCCTCTTTAACGTAGCATTTCATTTCTTAAGAAGCTAGCAGACCCTTCTAGAGAAATATACCCGCTTATAAAATAAATCCTATTTCACTGGCTTTTACATCCGAAAAAAGTGTGATACATCATTCAATTTATTAACTTTATAAAAGGTAGACATTCCTTATCGAATCTCTATCTACTTTTGTTTTTTAACGACTTGCACTTGCCCATTTACTTCGAAGAAGCACTGAATGAGAAGAAAAATTCCTCAGGAAAACTTTTTAGGAACTTTTCCCGATCATTACAGGGGATCAGCTTGCAGTGATGACGAGGAGTATGGAGAGGAGAAAAAACTCTCCTCTCTAAGTCAGTGGATGACATAATTTATTTATCACCTCCACCTGCGGAAGTAACATCCACGGGTAATCTCGGTAATGCACCCTCCCTCTCTCCAGGATCCGCTCCTCATCCCGAATGAAGCGAAGAGGAAGTGAAGTGGATGGAGAAATCCTCATCGGAAAGTAACAGAAAATATCTCTGAAAAAATGAAACCAAGAAGAAACGAAGGCCCTTCATCATTTTACGTGCCACCACGGGGTCAATTTTCTTGCAACGACTCATTTATTTTTAGCCAGAGTGGAGAAAGGATTCTCGAAATTAAGCCTCGGCGAGGTCATTTTAAACCGGTACATGTATGGTAATAATTTACTTTGTCAATGGAAAAGCAACAGCTAAAGTTTCATCCCATATTTCTAAAGAATAGAAAATGACAGAAATGATTAGAATCATTGTCATAAAATACATACTAACACCTTTTACGATGATAACAAATATAGTAATAATAAAGAATAGCTTGCACATTAGTATACTTAGGGTAACTATAAAATTTTGCCATTAAAATATTGGTTTTCTAGTTCTGTAAATTATTCATTTAATAAATAAAAATGTAACTTACCTATATATATCAAATCAGGAAGCAATAACGGACTTTTAAAGTAAATAAAACATTTCCTTTTTATTTTCTTTTTTATATTGATATATATATATATATATTTATGTTAGGGGATCAGAAAAAATTAACATTTCGTATATCTCGGTGTGGTAGTTACTAACAATTTTTTATTCTCAATTTCTTATTTTAACGGGACACCAATATCAATAAATGAATCTCTAAATATAATTCTTGTGCAAAGCATATTTATTTATTCGAAGCAAAACATTGCTTTAATGAATAATAATTTAATTTTTAAATTTAATATCCGAAAAAACGAATAAAGATACTTTATATAATTTTAATTCCAAAATCCATGGTTAGAGTTTAATTTAGATTCTCTTTTAACAATAGCAATATTATAATAAATGAAAGACTTAGATTACTGAGTACAAAGACCATGAAATACCAAGATAATATTGTTCGAAGACCATTAAATTGCTTACATAAAAATAAGCAAAATTTAAAATTATAATTATTTTTGATCTTCATGTCTCAACTGTAACGTAATTTCATTTAAAATAATAGGTGTTCTGAAATAATGCATGTATTGTTTCACATTTTAAACGGAAACTAATTTTAATATCATAAAAAATGTTCTGCATTTCATTAATGAAAGAGATTAATTAATCATTAATCCTCGGACATTTACTATTCATTAATATAGATAAATGTTTAATTTGAGAATTTAAATTCCATTTTCGAAAAACTAATTATTAATGATTAAATGAAAAACTACCCTGACCATTTTAAAATAAAAAATAACATGTAATGAATGATGTATAAAATAAAGATTTTATAATGATTTTTCTAATAATTCATCATTTGTACAAATAATATACTAAAAATCTTATATCAAAAGGATTTGTTCAAGGTAATTTCATGTTTGCTTCGTTAGACAAAACTATCAAGAACTTTAGCTAATTGTATCAATTTTATTACATTGTTTTGAATTTTATAAAGATTAATATTCTAAATATTTTGAGTAAAATGTTCAAATAAAATTTAAATATGTTACAGTTTATCTGTTTTTCTAATAATTCTAACTACATATATCAATTGAAGGAAACTTTCTTATAAAAAAATTTATTAAACTCATTTTGTCAAAAAAAAAAAAAATTAGTAGGATCTTTCAAATAAATATTTACGAAGTTGAATTTTGTTATGTTTAGATAATAGAGTATTTATGAAAAAAATAAAACAAAAAAACTAGTTCTTAAATAATAATCGTTTCACTTAACTTAACT
>JAPDSC010076566.1:151972-162491 GCA_026290005.1 Latrodectus geometricus | reverse complement strand
AACTTTTAAATTTCAGCAACTCTTGTCATGTACTATTAAAAATATTCATTGAAAGATTTTATAAAATTTTATTACTTATAAGACTGTCTAAGGGTCAGCTACCTGATTTCGGATGGTAAGGTCTTGGGTTTGAATCCCAGTTCGGGCCTAGATGTAATTTTTCTCTTTGTCTTTGTCCTTTCCTTGTATGAATGGTCACCTACCCTAAAAATGTATACCTATGGCAGTCTACTGAGGAAGTTAGACTCCATTCCAAATTACGGTTCAGATGACAAAGTACAGAAGTGCCATATTGCCAGTCTGTAGATATGTAGGCTGTCGGTTTCGAAATTACTTTTTAACTATAATCCTCTAGACAGTTAACGTGTTGATATTTTTTATGCCGTAGTGGTAAAATTTCCATAATTTGAAGAAGGTTTTCATGTCTACCTCGTTTAAGTTGAATCTTGTTTGGCAATGATCTGCTTCTACTGGATTTTTTCAGTGCTTGATATTGATATTGTACCAAAAATTCTTTCATGCAGGGTACTTTTGTGAAATGGTCATGCACTAATATCCAGATTACATTATTACTTCGGAAAAATTGTATTTTACTTCTATTCCGCGACTATAAGGCCACATTCAAACTAAATCTCACTAACATGCTATCGTTGTAGAATCAAATCATCTAAAATAGATTTGCCAAAAAATTGTTGCCTTATACAAGGGATTTCTTACAAATCAAATCATTGATTGGTTTTATAGCTATATTATTTTTAAGTACATCTATTCCAGATAGAGAGATATAAAGAGTTTAGGATTCAAAGAGCATATATGAATGAAAATGTGCCGATTAAACAAAAGACTGTTCATTTTCAGTTATATACAATCTATAAAATATAAATAATATATAACAATATAAATTATAAGAAATCTAACAAAGATCATGCTGTTTCCGCCTCATTTAATTTTATTTCAATAAATTTTATTTTTATATAATGATACAAATTAATTACTAAGTAATTTAAATTTTAACCAAGATTTTAACTAATAACTTTTGTGCTAATTACATTTCTTAATATGCGATATTAAATAATAATCGCATTAATTTAAAGGCATATAAAATAGTTTCTTAACTTTTAAAATAAGTGAAATAACATAATTTAGAGAAACTAATGAAAGAAAAAAATCTGCTTCAAATTACACTTTAAAATCTAATCACACAAACAATAGCTATTCCTCACTTTAAAATTTCATATTTAATTGAAATCTATTCATTAACAAATTTTGAAACAGCTTAACTCATCGATGTTTCTTAATTAAAATTTCATTATTACCTTACTAAGAATTTCCCAGCATATAGTTGACTGTAAGTATACGTAATTATATTTCTAAAAGGATATTTTTCCGCAAAATTTTAATTCCAGGAATTTTAAGAAAAATGATACTATGAATTTCGTACATTAATCTCTTGAAATATTGCCTTAGGTATGGAAAATTAATTAGAATTTTATTTTATACTTATTTTCTTAAAATTATTTGTCTTGAGATATTTTATTTTGTAAAAAATTATAATTTAACTTACCATGATAAGCATTATAATGAAAATAAATTAAACATACACAAGTATCTAGCTTAAAGAGATTATTTAAGCTTCATACACAAAAGAATCAAGTTCTAGAAATAACATGATATTCTTTATTTAAATTGAAGATAGATAAGCATGATTCTAAAATAACGAAGCTTAGAATCCAGAGAAAAATTCGTTCACACTAACTAATATATTGAATGTTTAATTGAACACAAGAGTTATGATTCCCAATTTCTAAGGTGATCCTTGATCGTATATCATTTCCTTACCGTGCACATAAGAGTGAGCATTCCTGCTATCCTTTTCCAGACATTTGAGTCTAATTTAAGCCTCATTCACTTGCATTTCTAGCCTAATCCCCTTTCTGCAAGCCGAAAAAAACAATGCATGTCGTCAAATTTTTTATCATTTTGATAAAAAATTGGAAGTTCTCTTTCAGGGTACTAAACTGTCAAGAAATATTTAAAAATTTCACTTTTCACAAACATTTTATAAGCGTTGGTCATTATATAGAAATAAATGTAGTGATTTATGTTCACTTTAATTATTCTTCAAACTTTCACTAAGCAAGAATTTTGTATGAAAAAATTCTTCAGATAGTTAAATAACTTTAGAGTTTATGCCATTTTATATTTTCATACTAAAACATTAATAATGTTTTTAAATTTAATTTTTTATCAATTTCCTTTTATCTTTTCATATACCATTTTTTACACTCAAATTCAAAATTCGAATGTCTTTATGTTAAATGCTCCCGTATTTAACATAAAGATATTGAAAATTTTTCTGGAAAAATATTTTATAAATATGCATTATTTCTGAAACAAATAATATGCATCTTCCAAAATTAAGTAATTAGTTAGTATATATTCTTCTTAGATTAAACATAGCAAATAAACTTACAAAACTAAAAATCTTTAAAATCTTAATTATTAACAATCAAATATTTAGGCAGAACAAGATATAATAATACAAATAAAACAATTAAAAACACTTTAAATAACTCTTTAATTAAATTCATATTTCAAAATATTAAATAAATTGAATTTTATTAAACGAATATTATTTTTTATTTAAAAATTTTAAGATTTATTGTGTTTAGTATGGAGTTTAATCTTGGGAAAACAAATATTTTATTTAAAATGATAATATAATTGAACTTAAAATCCAACAACAACTTCTAATATTCCTCATATTATTGAAATCTACTCAAATTTTGTAGCCAAAATATTATATCAACTTTTATGGGCTTCATTATTTCTGAAAATGTTATAGACATTTGTGTCATAAAGCGTAAATTTATTGATGATGATCATAAATATTGTTGAATTGATTAACATAATAAAGCTTTTAAAATTTAGGAATTTTAAGCACGTTTTCCTTAGTTAAACTAGAAAATACACTAATTTGTACAATAAAACTCTAAACTCTAATTTTTAAATTCTATTTAAAACTCTAATTTGTACAATAAATTCAATGCCTTATAAGCACAAATATTCGCTTTCATAATTTTTGATAAGGGACACAGTGGTCTGTCCGATTGTTTAGGGATTTGTTATCATTATCGAAATTTAGTGAGTTTCATTCGCAATTTATCCATAAATCTATTTAGTTTTTTAATGATGATAAGGACACTATAAAAATAAAGTGGCTATATCCTCCAAGTGATGTTATAGACTATACTATATAGTTCTAATAAAAATTAATTGAAAAAAAATATCTTTATCATTTTGTTTGTCATTCTGTTGAGATTTTTTTATGTTGACTCATTGGTATTTAAAAAAACTCTTCTTTTTATTGCATAGTATATACAAATTAATATTTATTAAGGACATTGTTGCTACTAAGAATATTTTAAAAAGCTTTTATTACCTGCAATTTTAATTTTGTATTTTCTTTAAAATAAAATATTTTGTATCACAACAGTAATGCCAAGAATTAAATATGTTTTATAGTAGTCAAATTTTTGCAAAGGACTGTAGTCACTCACTAGTTTCATTGTTTTGTTTATTTCAAAACACTGTACTAATCTAGTAACTAGTTTAATATATTTAAAATACCTATTATATAATTATAAATTTAAATCACATGTGTTTAATGTAATATGAAGATATGATAATTGTTGTTTCAATTTCATTGTACTCACAAATGTAAATATGATAGCACTAAAAAAAAATTAAAGCAAGTTGAGTATTTAAACATAAGTTTTAAAAATAATTGATTGAAATATTAATTTTTTTTCACTAATTAACAAAAATATTTAATTTTCGAAAAACAGTATAAAATAATCAAATAACGAAATTTTATAATGTTCTTATCAAACTATACAATATTCAATTCAGATTGTATATTTCTAGTTTATAAAATACATCAAATATATTTTTGAACTATTTATTTTTGATATTCTACATATATTAAAAATAAATACTGATTTATAATTTCTGCTTACTTTCATTCTATTGGATACAAGATAGGCAGATTCATTTTTAGCAATAAGGTAAAGGAATGAATTTAAATTACATTAACTAATTCTGTGTTGTACCTCATTTACATACAAACTGTTTATGGGTATTATAGTGTAAAGCCTCATTTATTGCAAAATAGTAATACATTTCCAAAAAAATCTGTAATAGTTAATTTTTATATAAATATATTGAAATTACATAAAAATTAACCATTACAGATTAATTCTCGTTTAAAAAACTTGTTTAGTTTAGGCTGTAATAAGTTAAAGTGGAACTTAGTAGAGCACAAAATGTAATTAAACATATGTAGACAATCAATCACATTTGTGATTAAGTACTGTTTCAATCATATAAAAAAACATTACTTGAATAACAGTAGGTAATTTCTTTCTTAAGTTCAATTAACTCTTATTAAGAAATTAGTGTTTAAAATTTAAAATAATGTTAAAAAGACTTTATAGTTTAGTCATTTAACATTAAATAATTCTTAGCGCATGAAATTATTTCATTATAATAGAAATATCTTTCACTTATTGTCAATACTTTAATAACAATAAATATAACATTGCAAAAAAAAAATCAATGCAATCTAGTTTTAGTAATATATTGTCCTTAAATTAAATTTTCATTGAACATTGTGAGATTTTAGGATTTTTAATTGAAAAGGATTTTAAGAACTTACTTAAATTCCTTTTATTAAGATAAGTATATTTCTTTGTAAATAGATTATTAAAAATTATAAAGAAATTCTTAATTGTGAAACAGATTTACATTCAAATTCTTTATTTAAATGACAAAGCAATATTTTTGAATTTAATAAAAACGTAAAAAAATTTTGTAAAAATAAAAATTAATCAATCCTTTGAACAAAGAATTAAGTATGAAATAAAACATAAACTTATTTTTCCAAGTAGAATCAATTGTGTTCTTTTTAATTTTTAATTGCCATGTACGGAGTGCATATAACACATTAATTTTAAACTTGTACTCTTCGTGATAATTTCTTTGTAAATCAATAAATAAAATTCTATTTATGTTAAATGTAACAAAAAATCACCCAATTTGATTGTTACATTCTGATTCTATATTAAGTGACAATTTTAAATTTATTTTTAGCATGAAAATGTTTTTTGTATTTTTAATGAAATAAATAAAACTCAAAATCTATTATAAGTAAATAAATTGTGACATATTCCTTTTTCAATATATTATTTCATTTCGCTTCAAAATTTTTTGAAATACAATTTTTAAGTTAAAATAATTTTTATAAATAATGTAAAAATATTTCATATTTCACTTTGCTTTTTTTTATAATTTGTCATTCCTATATCAAAAATAAAGAGGATTGATATTTAATTCCAAAAAAATATGTAAATTATAATACAAAGTTAAGAAATTAAGATACTAATTAAAGATTTAAAAGTTGTTCATAAATTTTCTGGGTAGTCTAATGCAAAAACATAGTCTACATTCTGTAGATGAAACATTCAAATTCAGCAGTTGTTGAATGATTAATGGGGGATGTTGTAATTGTGCTTTTGGCATGTTGTTTTGCTAAAGTTGGTGTTCTTATATTCTCAGCACATTGTTCTATGCGACATATAAATATGACTCATAATTTTTAAAGATTTATTCTGGAATCAAAAATTGTAACGTTTATTCAAGTTTTTTTTAAAACATTCCTTGGTTTCTATATTGACTGCTAAATATTGTCAAATACTTACATTAAATGTAAATTTTAAATATGTTCTGTGAACAATCTCTTTATAAAAATATCAATATTTTTTTATTTTGGATGAATTCATCTGTGTCAATTTCCGGTTGAAAAATAATATTTTATTTGTATAATAAATAATATATAATATCATAATAATGGGTCAGAATACACGCCCACATATTTTAATTAATGTAATGTAATGATAATGTCATTTAAATGGTGATGTAATATTAAAACATTTATTCAGAAATTCTATGCATTTTTTCTTCATTACTTCATAAGAAATTTATTTTAATAAAATATTAATATTACTTACCACCTCTCACTTTAGTTTCCCTGCTTAGAGTGGTACCAACACTATTGGTAGCTGCGCATCGGTATTGCGCATCGTGCACATCTTGACGATATTCTTCTGGTCGGAATGGTAAGAAAACAAGTGATCCATCTGGTCGAATATGTCTTAGTCCTGGAACATCAGTCACAGAGACCCCTCCTCCAGTGAGCCATGTCACAGTTGGTTGAGGATTACCGTGGGCAGTACATGTGAGAACTGTGCCCGTACCATTTGCAAAGTCCACCCGATTGCGTGGTGGCTCTTGTACAAATCGAGGTCCTTGGTGACTGTCAGATGAGGAAATCACAACTGAAATGACGAAAAATAGTTATCAACCCTAAAAGTTTTAGAGTAACAAACCTAGAAATTTTAGAGTAACTCAGTTATTTTAAAATATCACAAATATTTCTTAGATTAATTATAAAGTATTTCTTAGAAAAATATTTGTAAGATTTTAAAATAATTTAGTGTAATTACACATGTATATTTATTTATGAAAATATGTAAATATTTGATAAATTACATCGTTTCTATGGAATTAATAATTTTATAATTATGTTTTGAGCATGATTGTAGTCGATAAAAAATTTTTCTTAATGTCATTGAATTTAACTAATATAAAAATAATTATAATAAACCTTATTAGATTCTTATTTTATGAGACATAAAAAATATATTCAATTGTCATGTGTCTTGTAGCAGTAACAGTATTTAAGTTGCAATGTTCCAAATATAAATTGCGAAAGTTTTATAAAATTTGAAATTTAAATTTCACTTAGATAAAAATGTCAGCTTGAAAAGAATATATAAATTTTTTTGGACTGAAAATTTCAGTTTATTTAATCCTATTGAATCAGATATTCACCAAGAAAATGATAGTACTTTCTATTATATAATTTTTATATAATTTATATAATTTTGTGAGCAATCAATGAAAAGTATCATAAAAATATTCAGCATGAAATAAAAAATTAATAATAAAAAGTATCAAACGAGAACGATAAAAATATTATATTTAATATATATTTGAATTAAGAAACTTTAAACTGTAATTATAAAAATTTATTAAGTTTTTTTTAACTAGTGTTTTAAATTAAAATATATCTTTTTATTTGAATAATTATTAGTGATTATGATATTGATATTTTAACAAATGATAACCATTTTAAAAGATTGTATCTTATTATTAATTATTAAAATTTATTTTACAATGAGAATACTAAACCAAATAGAAGAAATGGTTTAAATTTAACTGCTTATATGTTTCGCTGCTTAACACAAATTTATTCGAATAAATAGAACGAGCTTAATTTTGGAACTAAATATCGATAGTGTCTTTATTTTCCTTGCAGATTCATATCTAAATCTTCAATATGACGATAAAAATAAAAATCTTTAATAAAGAAAATAATTTCAATATGCTACTAATTATTAATCATACACTATTTGTATTGTAAAAAATACTTTTTAAATCTCAAAGAGGAGTGAATTTTTCTGTTGTGTAAGAGAACAATAAGAAATATACGTGTGTAAATATTTGTTGTAATTAACTCAAAGTTTTTTTTCCATGATTTTAAATAGGCGTATATTTTCAAAATTATACTTGAATAAAAAAATAAAAAAAAACAATCAAATTTATTTATTTTTATTTAAAGTATCTGGATAAGAATGTAATATAATTAAACATTTATTAGCATCAACCATACATTTTTAGCATTTTCTTGAAGACATCTATCAAGTGAAAAAATTAATATCTCATTCTGATTTGTTCAAGATTAATTAACTTAAACGTTGTTTCCACGTTATAAAATTCAAGTTCTTTTTAACAATAATTATTTATTAAATTATAATTATTTTGCTGTTTCCTTGAATTTAAATTTATATATTAATTTCCAATTACTTAAAAACACTCAATTCAAAATAACGCAAAGAGTTATTTTTGGTTATTTTAACCTTATTTTACACATCTGCCTAATTTCAACCGAATATATTTCAGCCTACGTTTAATTTGAAAAATTTATAAAATGTAAATTTAGTTGTACCGTAATTTTTAATGAAAATTTTTACTAAATTGAAAATTATTGAATTTACAAGTAATTTATATCAAATACTGTAGTATTTAAAATCCAGTGTCTTTTAATATACCAATATGAGATGCTCCACGAATGTATAGTGTATTAAATAACACATAAGTAATATACATATAAAAAGCATGTCAATGAAAGAAGTAATATTTAATAAATATTGTTCACATAATTTTTCTGATGAATCTCTCTTTTTGTTTTAAATAAACAATTATGTTAAATATATCACATTTATGAGTACTTTTAAGAATCACATGATAACAAGAAAAGTTTATACTGATGTCATAGAGATTATAAATTAGATAATGTTCTTTATTTACCAAAATAGGAATAATTATATTTATTATTTAGAATATGTAGTATATAAAATATTTTTCAAATGTCCTTGCTTTTATAACACTAAATATGAGGGAATCTATTTTTACATTATTTTTCAAAAAGGTTATCTAAAAAAATGCATTAGGTCAAATTTACGAGATTAATATTTAAAAGAAAATGATCTCAATATTGGTTGCATTTTTATTTCTAAAGTATGAAGATAAAAAATCCAAAGTTAGTTAAGTGAATTACAAAATTAATCTTCAAATCTGACCATCTTTAAAGAAGAGAAACTTTTTGTTTGCTTTTGCCAGTTAGCGCAGCGTCGGAGAATGTCATATCCAGAAAGTATTTTCATTATTTTTATTATCTCAATGTTTGGTGTTGAGAGGCAATTAACTTTCTCGATAAAAATTTAATCAAAATTTCACAATTATGCGGAGAAAATTAATAGAAAACTATTTTTTCACTGTAACTCATTAAAGCCGATACTTTATTAAAAAATTATTTCAACTGATATTTTTGTACTGATTCGGAAATTTAACGCCTGATTTAAATGTATTAATTAAATTTATGGTTATAATTAGACATTAGTTTGAACTATCTTTAACAAATAATTTCATATATTATTTTATTAATTCTGTCAAAATAATCTATACAATTATGGAAAACATTTATATGTTATAATGTTACTTTATAAGAAATTATTACATATTCTCGTTAGAAATTAAGATCTAAATATATTATTACACACTTTTTAATATTAAAGTAAAAATTAGATAAAACAATAATTTTAAGTAAAAATAATATGTTAAAAAAAGATATAAAAAGCAGAATTTCCTTTCAAATTGAAACTTAATGCTTTTAAACTTAAATTTTTATTATAAAAATAGATAAATTACATGAATAACATTTTTAAATATAAAAACAATTTACTGATAATTATTTTATTTTATAAATCAGTATACAGAGTGCAATTATCATTTACTAAATTTAAAGATTTTGTATTAGTTTTAAGAACATAGTATGTAATATTATGTATTAGTTTTAAAAACGAAATTTGTGTTTCAAAATAAAACTCGTAATTGAAATGTTTTTCATATTTGAAATTAATACAACCTTGTAAAATATTAAAGCAAAAATGTTTTCTGAATGAGTTTTTTTGGAAAATAATATGAATCATTGTTGAAATTATTCTATTTAAAAAAAAAAAAAAAAAAAAAAAAAAAAAAAAAAAAACATTTGATCGTTATTCCAATATATTTCATTATGATTTAGGATAATATTTTCAAAATATTCATAGGAAAGTTTTCTTTAAATAAAATATCATTTAAAATTGAAAATAATATTATAAATATATTCTAATATTAGAAATATTTAAAACAAGCGATAATGAACATTAAAATATTTTAGTTTTAATAAACTGAAAATATGGAGATATCTTAAGATCTTTCAAATTAAAAAAAATCATTTTTAAGGAATACTAAGCACAAATATTCATCAAGATGTTTCAGTTATTGAACGATTGTTGTATTACAACTGCTATTGGTTACTTTAATGCTAAATAATATATCGATTGAAATGTAATATATATAAGATAATAAAAACCATTGATTTTGCAAATTATCATCTACAACTTTTGCTTCTAATTCAGTAACCTATTTTTTTAACTTTAAAATTCACTATATTCTTTTTTTTTTTAATCATTTTTGTGTATAGAAAGAATTTACGTCTCCATAATAACCAGATAAAAAATGCATTCAGGTGACAAATGGCACTTTGTTCAGAAACAACTCATATATAACATGCAGAGTTTTCTCATTTTATTCACAGTGTGAATCCTTGAATTAAATCTGGCTGTTAATGTGAAGCAATAAACAACTCTCCTGAAGTCAATTCTTAATGCTTACAGAAATAATAATTTTGAAAATGTTTGGGTAAATTTATAAAATTAATTTATAAGAGCACTTGTGTTTGTAATGTACATATATATATATATATATATATATATATATATATATATATATATAT
>JAPDSC010076566.1:132595-151872 GCA_026290005.1 Latrodectus geometricus | reverse complement strand
ACAAACAATAAACAATTTATTTTGTACAAAAAGAAAAGTTTAGTGATGGTAACGAAAGAAGAGAACTATTCAAAATATTTAAATCTTTTATATCAATTTAGTGTTAAAAACAATTTGAGTGATAAGGAAACACAAAAAATTCATTACAACATATTAAATTTACATTAAAGTTGAAACATTTATTCTGCATATGGCATGAAATAATTCACTTAAGATATCTTTACTGATTTTTGGTAATTTTTTTTATATTAATATTTAAATTAATAATATTTTTTAAATATATAAGTATATCAAGGACATATTAAATAAATCATAAATTTTTACTGCTTTAAATAAGCTTAATTAGTACATTTATTTGATTTTTCTACGCATAAATTAAAACTGTATTTAAAAATAAATTACTTTAATGATAATTTAAATCAATCCATAATATATAACATTGAAAGGGATTCAAATGAATAATCTCCTTAAAGTTAAATTAATTGTGAGATGAACATTTATATCACAAAAATGTATTAAATATGTACTATATTAATTAAATTTCATATACTTTCAAATCATTTTAAAAACAAAACCACTAACTATAATTTATTGCATAATCATCAAGATTCTAGCGATTATTTTTAAAATAAAAACTATTGTTCATTTAACTGTCTTTGACTAATTATGTTATTTGTATAAATAGTAAAATGTAAACCCACAACATGAAGCAACACAAGAAATTGTTTAGTTTGAATTGATAATATAAAATCAAAAATTAATTTATAATTTAAAAATTTAATTTAATAAAATAAAATGTTCATTATTTATATTATTTACATACTTTGTGGAAATTATTAATAATTAATATAATTTTGGAAATAATCTCTTTGTAGGAAAAATACTAAGGAAATTACACATATATACTTTAAATAACTATTTATTCATTGTTAAAAAACGAATTTCCATTTTTGATAATGTTTGACACTTACATGTTTCTGTGATAGTTATAATTTGATTTGAGCAATCTCATTAGATATATGTCTTTTGAATTAGGTGCTCTAACGCTTGAAAACATGCATAGATTCAAGTGGTTAATTGCAAACGTACACCGCAAGAGCCAAAATGACTTCTCAGCATATAACTGTGTAATTATTCTGTCAGGAACGAGAACAGAATGTTCCATTAGGAAACGAGATTTGTTCCATTTGTCGGCTGGTGACAGAAATTCTGTTATAAATATTAATACATGCATATTACTGTCATGATTCAGAAACACTATTATTCAGTTTAAATACTTATAAAAATTATAAAATTGTACCATATAGCATAAGATTTGACGTATTGAAATACTATACGTATTCATTAATTTTTTGATTAGCCTTAAATTTTATTCTAGATTTTAATCAAATTTTTAACTAATTTTTTTTCCTTCTCATTAGAATATCATTATTTATAATGTTTAAACATTTTATTATATTTTTAACGAATTTTTTGAAATTCATCGTATACAATTTAATTATTATGAAGTATTTTCTGTAGTACAACTACAGATATTACTTAAAAATATAATTTCTTTGGTATTTAGTTAAACTCACATTTGTCATAAAAAATATGAGTTACTTTATTTTTCCAATTTAATATTGACTAATGTTTTGAAATTATGTGAATGTGTGTGTGTCCAGTGTATAAATAATTACCATAACCACAGTGTAGGCTATTTAAGGAAATTATTAAAACCAGATTATTTCATACCAAAATGTAAGCGACATGTAAATTTTCGTATGTGATTTTTCTATTAATCAACAGGTTTTGAGAAGTAATGATTTTAATCACTCTTTTCTTAAAATGTATTGGATATACTGAAAATTAATAAATTTAAAAAACTTATTTTGATCCGAAAAGCAATTAGAATGCCTTTCTTGAAATTTTATTTGTCACAATATTGGATGTATTGAAATGTTTTACAGCAATTTCTGTGTAACGACGAATGCTGAATAACGCACGAATGCGTACATAATATTTTTGTCATAAGATAGAACAAAGTATATTTATTAAAAATGAACAATAAATGAAAAAATGAAAATGTAAATCTGACAATTTAAAGGAGGAAAAAATGTTAAACAAAAGCCATTTATTTTGCATTGCATTCCTTACAAATCGCACCAACGAAAAATGTATAAATGTTTGTCAATGAATTTATTATTTTCTAAGGGAGAAAATTGTGTCAAATAATACTTTATTTTCATCTATTGCAGATAATATTTTTGATCGAGAGATAGAAAACGTTGCTACATTCCACTAAACAGTAGATATAAGGATTTTTAAACTTTACTTGATATAAAAATCTAAATGCAATCAAGAATATCTAAAGAAAGATTTAGAGAGTTTGAAATCAAGCGTCTCATATATTAAGCCAATGGAAAGGGCATGTATAGAACTGCATAAATTTATTAAATATGTTGTGCAGGAAATTTTACTTTAGGAAACTGTGAAATGGTATTACAATGAGTGTTTCAAAAGGCAAAAAACGCAAATGAATTCAGACAACCAAAAAAAATAATACCAAAACATGCTATTCACTGTAAAAGTATTAACAGGTATTTGGGGAGATCTGAAAAATATTTTTTGTTGTTTGATCCAGGTGCAACTGTAAATTCAGAGTGTTATATTAAGAAGATATGATTGAAGTCATTGAAACAATACATCACTTAGAAACAAATATTTACTGTAGAAAAATTTACATTTTATAAATTTGCTCCATAATAATGCTAGGTATTGTGTTGCAAAGCTATTAAAAGAAGCCTCGATAATACTTGACTGAGACATTTTGGAACATGTTAGGTATAATACTGACATTGTCTCTTCTAGCTATGATTTGTTTCTGCCAATGAATAGTGCCTTGTATTTTGGACATTTAAGAAAAATTTATGAAGTATGAAAATGAGTTAATGGTTTCATGACATAAAAAAAACGAATTATCCTCTACTATTGTCTTTTGTCACCTGTCAGGCCGATGACGGAAGATGTTTGGTAATGATGTAGAATACTTTGATGAGGAAGATATTATTCTTCTCTCTCAATAATTTATTTTTCTCTCTGAAACATACTTTAAATCTTATTACTGCTACCAATATAAGAAGTTCCATCTTCTTGATAAATGCTTTGTCATTACTGTTATATTTTTAGATTCATATGTTGAAGATCTAGAAATCAGGTTGATCATATTTAACGTGAAAAATCTTTAATTTTTAAGAATTTCTGTAGGTTACATATTAATGTTGTTAAATTAAAAATTCATAAAAATTTTTAAATTATTTTTGTTTATCCTGACGTTTTATTTATAACAATCCAAATGCTATAATTAAATTTTCTGTTTGACACTTTCAAAGTATATAACTCCTTTAATTAAAAATTATCTCTTAATATGAATTAGTTTACATTTCTAAAAATAACAGCAAAGGAAATGTATAATTTTTATTAAAAAGATAACGAACTTTTAACTTTTCAATATTAAAATGCATCTGTTTTGAAATATTAATCGAATTATGTTCTTAATTTATTTCAGTTTTTCTGAATTAAAATTTAAAACTATTTAAATTTTAATAAAATAAATGCAATATTGCATGTTGTTTTATCTCATGACTTATTTATTCGTGAAATGTACTCCCAAAAATCATATATTTAAATATTTATGTCATAAAACTTTGTTTTAAACATCAGGAGAAAAGTTATCATTATTATTTTAAAGGATTTAAAAACAATGAAAAGATAAAAATTCCTAACACGCATACTCTGAATAACATGATTTCTTTAAAACTTTAAAAAGAAAAGAAGTTTTTAATGTTTATAAGCAAAGAACTCAACATACTTGTTACATTTTCAAGCCAATTAATAGAAGGAAGACTTGATTTTTCCATGTTTTAATATTTTTAAAATTTAAATTTGTTGAAAAAATTTTCAATTCCAAATACGTAAATTCTTTATGATCTTATTTGATGTAATAACTGAAATTATTTCTACTTGTAATTTCAAAAAATTACACATTTACTATTGGTATTAATAATAAGATCTATCTATTCTTTTCATATGTTTGGAGAATTCCCATTCGGTATCTATGATATAAATTTAAATATAAGAAATCTACTTAGACTTCTGATTTTCTGAAATACACCTCAAAGAAGAAATCTAAAATCGCAATAATATTTATCTTTAACCCAACATTGAATAATGAGACCAGTTTTGTTTCACTAAAAGTTAAAATGATTTGTAAGTGGAAAACGAAAAACAAATAAGCAATGAATGATATTTTTACATAAAAAATATTGTTCTCGTTAAGCAAAAAACTCACTCATTACCAATAAAGCATTTTTAAAAGACTAGTAATCAACGAAACCATATCTAATCTAAGTAGTGTCAGATAGGTAGCACAAATGTTTCCATTGCAGTTAGTCAAGAGCAGACAAAATATCTACAGCAAATGTTTGAGAATATATTTTCAGTAACTTCATTAAAGCACAATATATATACATAAATTAATTTATATCTACAAATTATATAATATTAAGAGTGAGGACAGAAATTTTATAAATTTAAGAATTTTTAAAATAGATATTAGTTTGGGGAAAAAGAAATCCATTATTTTTACGTGAACTTTTTGTAACCTCTTTCAGATTCGCTTTGTAAAAAGGTTTAAAACAGTTTTCTTGTAGATTTTTAGGTCTTGTGCGAAGCTACGACTGCTGACATGCTGTCAAGTTTGATAATTTTTGATATTTTATAGACATTCTCGACGATGTTGTATCCATGCGAGGTGCATCTTTAGCATCCAAATACCCAAACGGAATCGACGAAACAAAAATTGTACGTAACTGGTTGTTACAGTCTTATATAGGACGATAAGCACCTTTCACAATTTTAGCCACCCGGCTATCTTTTTCGCCGTTACAAGAGAAAAACGAAAATAAATCGAATTTTCTGTTTGTTGTCTTCCATTTTTGAAACCTTGTACTCGTAACTGAATTAATCAAACAAAAAACCGCAAGAGGATATTTTAGTGTCAAATATCACCTTTCCAATGATCATAAATCTGAAATTTTTTGATAGATACCTCACGAGATAGCGATCACTACAGATGTCTACCGAAAAAATAATGGATAACTTTTTCCCCAAACTAATGTTATCTGGATTTTGAAATACGTTTATTCCTTGCACTACAAGATTCAAAAAACATCAATACGTTTTTCAACATATTAAGTATGATGAACAATAAAATGCTATAAATTAATTATGGTTAATTTAGTTATTATTAATTTTGTTCAAAAAATTAAAACTACTTTTAAGGTAATGACTCGAAAGAAGAAAATATTCATGGATGTAAATACAAAATACTGATTTTTAGGTTATGTGTGTGTGTTCAAACTTAATAAATATTGCTTTTTTATGTGAATAATACTTATATAAAGTATTATCATCTACTTTATATAAGAATTCCTCATCCAAAAATTTTTTAATAAACTTACATTTTCTTTAATGTATAATGGTTCAATGTTTCTATTTTAATGAAAGTCACAAATAATCAATGTTATCATGTAGTAGAAATATTTTATTTAGTATAAAATCAAAGTATAAAAACAAAACGTATATGAAAACAAAGGTAATATAAAAAGCTAATAAAAATGTAAATGGCATAACATTAACACCCAGTTATTCCATTCCATTTATTAATAATATGCTTTAGCTTCAAAATTTGAAAAGCGCATCATAAATGTATTCTGTTATTTAATAAAAAACAATTAAAAAAAGGATTCTGATTAAAAAAAAAACAAAACAAATTGTTGTTAAAAAAGTAATTCTTAAAAATGAGAAAAATACTTATTTACTTCACAACTCAATTACTTTTGTTGAAGTAATTATTCTTTTGAAGTCAGTTTCCTTTTGTATACATAACTAAAGGTATAATTGATTTCTGAAATAAAAACATCCCTTTCTCTGGAGCTTGGTTCAGTTTTCTAAGTGGATTTATAATGACCAGAAAAAAATCCTTTTACTGATATTTGTGTAATGCAGTTTCAATAATGCAATATGTATGAGTAAATCATATATTTTTAAATGAAGTAACAATTGTAAACATAATTAATTCAATGGTAATAACAATGCTAAGTTTGTTTTTAAATATTAAAACTTTTCATAAGAGAATGTTTTTCAAACAACTATTTTCATAGGAATATATAATAAATCACAGCCCGATGATTGATAATGAAAAATAAAAGTAATAACAAATTATTTTTTGTGAAGTAGATTAAAAACAATGAGATATAAGTTGAAAAATCTGCTTTGCTTAGAATAAAGAGCTAAACAGAACAATCAAATTAATCAATATTTCAGCAGTAATGATGATTTCAAAAATCTAAACCTTATTTCCTGGAATAAATCTTTTTTTTTATTGTTTTAGACGAAATTCTTAATTAAATAAATATATGTAATTTAAATGTATAAGTAAGACAATTTCTTAATTGTTAGAGATTAAGATGATATTATTAAAATTTTTATAACCTGGAGTGAATGAGAATTAAGATAAAATTCGCCTTCTTTAACCGTTAATTTATTTTTTCACCAAGAAAACAATTAAAACTAATGTATAAAGGCAATATTGATTTTTGAATAAATGTGGGATCCTGAAAAGCTATGAGTTGAAGCATGTGGAAAATTAATACACTTATGTAATTAATTTTTTCCAACTATTATACGAAAGTACTAGTGAATGATAATATTTTCACGAGTACGCTGCATATATCTGAACGTTTGTCAGATCAATTGAAATAGAAACAAAATGGAAACAAATTTAGAAAATTAGACTCGCAGGAAATTAAAAGAAAACAATCATATTTTAATTTTTAACTGATTAAAACCGTATTGCTCACAATTAAATCATGCAAATATATATTTAGTACATTGAATGATTGGCATTTTTCTTCCTTGGTCATTTTGCACCATATTGCTGATCAAATAAGATATATTTTAACCTGAACTCCGCAGTCAAATGGACGGTGAATCTTAAGAAAATTAAAAGATTTTCTCTACAAAACATTTAAATTTTATATCTGGTTTTTAATTACTGACTTACATCTAATAAAATGCTGTGGGCATATATTCTTCACTTAAAGTCACTTTAAAATCGCTATTAAAAGTTCACTCATTGAACATGAACATGTAAGCAAATTTTCTTGTGCTCAAATAAAAGATTAAGAAGAATTTGACCATGAGAAACTGATTTTTTCATTTAATTTTATTTGTACTGTCTGCTAATAAATAATATTTTAATTACTTTTGTGATCTTTTAGGAAGAAAAACTCAAGTGTAGACAAAAATAACTCTAAATTTAAATTATTTTCCTTAAATCTGTAAGAAAATTATTCCATTGATTCCATGTAAAATTAAATTTTTGATAGAAGCAGTTTTTCTTTCAGAAGCAAGTAATTTAAAAAAGTGAACTAAATACTTAAGCAAGGATTGTTAATAATAGTAGAACAATTGGATTATTCTTTGATAAAAATCCTGACATTTCTTATCATGAGTAGTATAAAAAAACTGAATTCAAAGGAATTCAAGAGGAAATTGAACAGAACTTGAGAAAATTGGATATTTTTAATTAAAATCTAATATAAGTTGTCTAGAATGGTGAACAGTCATAAGAAGACAAATCTCTATAATAAGTGTAATAAGAATGATTACAACAATGATGGATGGAGAAACATTTAATAGAATTCGTAAAATGGTTTGTTCTTATTTCAGCAGATGGTGCGAGAAACTTTTTTCCGAACACTCATTACATAAAGTGAATCTTTCTTGAGTGAAATGTATAAACCACATTAAATGTCCAATTCAAATGCAAATCATATTTTTATAAAGACAAAAAATATATTGTTAATAAAACGACAGAAAATAAAATCGTAAAAATTCTTCAAATAAAATTAAGTATTATTCAAAAAAAGTCTTTCACGTGTATCAAATTCTTTAAAAGCTAAAGGAGTTTAAAATTATTTATTTTACAATTTTATCGATTCGATATCTATAAAAATTATAGTATTTATACATTTGCATATTCAAAAAAAAAATCACACATGTTTTACTTTTTTTAGCAAATTCTTAAATATTTCCTGGATTTAAATTTAAAAATAATTTGTTTCATCACAGATATTGTAAAATTAGCAGAAAGATTCCAAGGTATATTTTTAATTTTGTCTGGTGTGTAGGAATCTAGTAATGATTATAAATTACAGAAATATAATTTACTGTGTATAGAGAACTACATGTCAATTACAATTTAATAACTAAGTAAATCTTAACTGAGATTTTATCTCTTACAGAATATTACCATCTAGAATAACAATTGCCATTTAATGTGCTCACAAATACTGGTTTAATGCTTGTAAGAGAAAAAAAGTTTACTTTCACCAAGCGAAATTTATTCACTTCTCAGCAGAATTTAATAATATAAAGAGAATATCTTTGTGGCTTTGAAAATCACGGTTTTAGAGTTATTGACGAGAAAAAGAAGCTCCATTTTTAGGAATTGTCTTAAGCAATATTTAAATTTTTTCAGCCACAAATAATTCGAGAAGTCAGAAAGTATTTGTTTATTAGAAAGTATTTGTGCAGAGATGTA
Organism: Latrodectus geometricus; assembly: GCA_026290005.1. Taxonomy (NCBI): domain Eukaryota; kingdom Metazoa; phylum Arthropoda; class Arachnida; order Araneae; family Theridiidae; genus Latrodectus; species Latrodectus geometricus. The sequence continues at coordinate 143,225 of JAPDSC010076566.1, read as the reverse complement.
TTTTTAAAATGTTTCGCATTTAAAAATGTGCCGTCAGCGTATTCTAACACTGGTGTTTTATTACTTTAAATATATATTGTTACAATTAGTGTTTAAATTACATGTTTGTTGGAATTTATGCTCAGAAAAATGTATTTTAAAATCATAGAGCGTGTAAAACATACATTTCATCCCAAGAAATATATTCGAATGCATTTAGTTACATTTTACAGCATTTCCTTATATTTATTATGATAGTTCATTTTTAAAAAACAAATATATATTTATGTGTTTTTCGAAACACTTATGGCAATTTTTACATTATGCTTAATGAATTTTCCATTTCAAATAAACTTTCAATTCAAAATAAATTTAGAGCTTGTTTTAAATTTATGAGTTCAATTTTAAATATCTCTAATAAGCAATGCATCCTTAAAATTCGGAGAAGAAATAATCTACAAACCTTTAACTTCAAATTAACATAGTTTAAAAACATGTGAATTTTTTTACACATATTGCAAACGAAAAAATGAAAAAACATTTACTTTTTCATTAAGTATATTATAAGTTTTGAAAACAAATATTCAAAAATGAAATTTTAATAGTCCAATTTTTCATTTCATACAAGTATTTTAATTACTTTGTATAAAATTAAACAAAAATTACTGTTTTGTAGTAAATTAATTATTTTACATAAGAATTTATATTACTTATTAAATATATTTGAAAACTAATTTCAAATACATGTTTTCACTAAAGAAATACTAATGTTCGTAATTTATGAAATTTATTACATAATATGACTTAAACACACTCACAGTCTTGAAAACACTTTATCATTAAAATAGTTATTTTCAATGATCAAGCTACTAAATAGTGCTTTCAGCTGAATGGTGGTTAACACTCTGACATTATTTCAACCATTCAATTCCCACTTTAGGCTTGAATGCTTCTAATGATGTCTAATCAACTTTAAAGTATTGGTTCAAGTTTAATTGATTCTCGTATGCATAGAGAGATAAAGCTGGAGCAAATGTGAACGAATATTTTCCAAAAGATCTTCATTCCTTTTAAGCATTTCTACAGTTTACTCCAAGAAAACCTATCATAATAATATGGACATTAAGAAACAATATGAATTTAAAAATGTAGAAATATTTGTTTGCAGCACAACCTATTGAATGATTGAGCTTTACATTCCCAAAAGGATAAATTATAACTCATGCTAAATATACTTTATAAATAAAATGTGCCTTATTATATAACCAGTTGTGATGAAATTTTCATGGGATGTTAATTAACAAATAAGGATTTTAAGGATAAACTAGATCCATAAATGTATAATATTTCTATTTAACATGCTAGAACAAATATTTAAATACTAGTACAAATATTTATATGCAGCACCTGCTTTTAATATAAATAAATAAAAATGTTCTTGATGTAATTAAATACTTTTAAAATTTAATACATTCTTCCTCGCGCTTAAGCAGATTTATTTTCAGTTTATATTTCTCTTTAAGAAATGAGAATTTAGATGAATTTTACACGACATAATTTAAATTCAAGCCAAATTTTTAACGATTTATACAAATGAATAATACGAAACTCCAGATTGTAAAATATTTTTTTATTTCCATATTACTAAATGGATTTTCTTTTAATATCATCTAAGACTTCAGTATTTTTCTATTTTATAAAATCTGATGTAATCCTATGCATTTATAATTTCCTGTGTAATTAAAAATAGTTTTAGGAGCTTTTTGATTTTGAATGTTAATAAGATTTAATTTGATCTTTTATTTCAAAGATAACAATAAAGAAAAAAAAAACTCTCTTTTAAGCAGATTATGAATCCCAGAAAATAGTCTCATATTCGAGTATGCAAAGCGAAAAAGAGCCTCCTTCAATTTACTTAAGAGATTGTCACCCAAATTGACGTATCCTTAACTCAAAATGAGAAATCGATTTCTTTGTGGGAGAGATTTATAGAACAACAGCCCGCGGCTTTAAAATAAGAAAGTAAATACTTGACAGCAGATAAAGAAAAAGAACATTAAGATATGAATACTGTCAGCTGAGAGACACTGAAGGAGAAGTGCAAGCTTCGGAAGAATTTCGTTTCGGGCGCATCTGAGAGACTGTTTCTGTCAATATTTATTCTAAATCATGCTTTCAAGTACAAGGCTGTTTGTTATTTTCTTATGTTTATTCTGAAAAACCAACTTTCAGTTTTGTTCTGTGCTAGCTGTGTCATCTCATTAGCCGTGCTCTACGATGTTGCCAAAGAAAAATAAAGCAGAAATGGAGATGCATTCACTGTTACCATGTAATTTACAAGAGTGAACAAAATTTTCTTCGCTGAGATCTTTCGCAAATTGAATATTTGGTGTGCTGATTTCCATGGATTGTTTTATTTGCTTTTAAGGAAATTATCTAAAATATGCTAAGAAATTATTAACTATCAAAGTCTTATATATATTAACAGATTAACAATATTATAAGCTAAAACCTTAATAAATCTAAGCAATCCAAAACACAAACCAATGTGATCATTTGTGAAATAAAAAAATATTTCCTTTCCTAAATATATTATATAATATTTAGCCTAGTCAATTAATTTTATTCTTTAATAAATTAATATTAATGAATATAACGTATCATTGATAAGCTTATTCTTTACCTAATTAAATAGGTAGTAAAAACGGTAGTAAAAAATAATTCATTTTTTACTACCGTAAAATCCGCTGCATTGAAATTTTATGTTTTACAAAATTAAAAAAATAATAATAATATTTAAAAGAAAAAAAACATTTTTACGTTTTTAATAATTTAAAAATGTTTTTTTTCAAATGGAAACCAGAAAATCGATCTGACTATATTTTAATACAGAACACTTTCAATTCTTTTTTTTTTTTTTTCATTTTCTCAACTAAAGATTCGTCGCAGAATATCAAATTCGCACACAAAATTATCACTAACTCCTCCTTTCCAAAAGTTGAGTTTTTGGAATTTGAATAATAAAGAATCCAATTAAAATTATTTCCCCCTTTGGAAAACACGTTCACTCTTACGAAAAATTAAACTTCATATGGAGCGGAAGATTATAACACTCGATCTGCTACTAAATGAGATCTAAATTTATTCTCTGCTAAGAACTAACAAGTTTATAATTAACTGAATTTTAATTTATTGAAAATAGGACTGCAATATGTGATTATAATTCAAATTGTTATCGAATTACAATTACAATAACTGCTTATTTGAAATACGTAAATTATAATTATTATTCCCAAAAAATGTGTTTAAATGTTTAAAGTTAAATCGTTTGCACTTCGTAACATAAATAAATAACATTTTAAACCAAAACTATGCTATTTTTATGAAACATTAATTGCCTAATATTTTCAATAAATATTTATAAGTCTTTAAATATCTTTTAAAAATTTTTAGATTTATATCTATAATATAATTATAAACAAAAAATAATCTCTTTTAGAAATTTAGATAAATTCTAAAGCAGTTTTTAAATTCTAAAGCAGATTTAACAAACTAAAACAAAATGAAAACTTACTGTCTAATCTAACCCGAATATGAGAGAAGAGAATTTTTTTTTGTAAGGTTAGATTGGCTTAAAAGAATTGAAAATGTGTTTCATAGATTCATATAATTGATATATATTTTGAGCAGAAACCATTGATCAGAGATGTTAATTAAAAATGCCACCAGAAGAATAATGGTCAATATTATATGCAAATGTGTATTATAAGGAATAATCATTAAAACCTAGAATCTTAGGGATTTCATTTCATTAATTATTGTAAGTCAAAGTGTAAATAATTTTTGAATAACTTCGAAACGTTAAATGTTGTAAAAATGGTTTAAAATATCTAAGGTGTTTTTCAAAATAGATAAGGATGAATATTTTGTTATCTGATAAATATTTTTTTATGTGTTCTTCCCATTTTTCATAAAATAAAAGATATCGTGAAATTTATATTGCATTTCTTTCCCTTATGTGTTTTATTAAACAAATGCTTTATTTTTACATCTATTTATTGAAAGTTATTTTTTTTATGATTTCTGATTTATTTAGAATATACTATGGGGATGTCCGGAAAGTTCTTGTCGAATTTCGGTAGGTAGCGTGAGAAGACAGTTGATTCCGAATATGGGTTTGATGTCCGAACACAAAAATCTTTCATGAAAATGTTCGTTTTGCAATTTGTTCTCAGTCCAAATTATCCAATAACCTATCACCCACTGAATTTGGAAGAAAGTTTCGTTAAAATTAGTTCATTTTTATCAATTTTATACTCCTTAGAATATATCAGGAAATAAAATACATTATGGGCATTCAATGCTTTTCTTTTTCCGAAAGGGTAAAAATGACACATGTGGCAAATAAGATATGCGTTGTTTATGGTGAAAGTACTGTAGCCGAGAGAAGTGAGTGAAAAAATTTGCTCGTTTTAAACCTAAAATTTACGAGCTTCAAAATCAAGAATGCCCTGGTAAGCAGACCACCACAAATGAAGAACTGATTAAAACAGAAAATAATCAACGTTTAACTTTGCATCAATTATCGGAAATGCTTAATAAATCAAAATCAACCCTCCAGGACCATACTGGGAAGCTTTTCTATGTACACAGTATCGAAGCATGTGTTCCACATCATTTAACGGAAAAAAATCTGTTGGATCACATCTCCATTTGCGGCTTGCTTTATAAACCCGAATAGGAGATACCATTTTAACACAATTAGTCACAGATGATGAAATATTGATTAGCTTAAAAGGTCTTAGGGAAATTGTGAAGAACATCCTTAAGTCACTGCAAAAGCCCGTTTTCATCCCAACAATTTAATTTTCTGTGCCTGATGGGATTGTAAAAAAATCCTTTATTATGAGCTTTTACCAAATAAAGAAACAATAAATTCTTAAATGTATTTCTTTCAATTAAATAAATTAAAAACAGCAATGGAACAAAAACCTTCAGAAAAAGTGAATCCTGAAGACTTCGTATTTCATCAGGACAATGCAGTGTCTCATGTGTCTTTGACAACTTGACAAAAGTTGTTGTAATTTAGTTGGAATGTTTTTCCCGACATTAATTTTGATAATATAAGAAGTATTTTATTTTAAGAGAAAATACATAAAAAATTGGTAAATGATAATTTTTTTCAGAAAAAAAAAATTTAAAATAGGGTTTTACAATTTTGGCAGTATTTTTTTCAAATTTTTATTAATTTAATATTTTGTTTTTACTTATTTTAGAAACACCTTTAACATATATAAACTTGATTGGAAAAGTTTTAAAGATTATTATTATTTAATTTTGATACATTAGTGAAATAGAAACAAAGTACTTACTCTTGTCTAAATTATTAAATCTTTGCAATTATTAGAATAATTTATGAGGAAATAGATCAACTTATGAATGACAAATATATCAGGATGAAACAGATTTTGCAAAATGTTAGAAACAAAATTATTAAAAACATTGTACATAATTATTGAATGAGTTGCATAAAATATCCAAGTAGTCAACAAAATATTAATAATATTTTTATTTAGTTTAATATATTAATTGTATAATATAGCATTATATATATGCTGTACTATATACTGAATACAAATTATATAAGCTTACATTGTTGTCATTCATGCCTCATTTTTCTTATTCGTCACAAATATTTTTATAAGCATGCTCTTATGAAACGAAGGAGATATTACAAGAGTCATAACGGAAAAAATATAATTTATATATAGAAATCTACTAACATTAATTAATTAAATATACAAAAATTGTAAACACGATAAGAAGTTTTTATGGTATCGGAACTCATTACAGATTTTTTTTTTAAATATTAGCAATTTTTCTGGATCAACTGAAAATAATATATAAGAATATTATGACAAATTATGTAAAATGCTGTTTAAGAACATCTTGTTTCAATGAATATTAATATTAAGAGTTTAATGTAAGTATCAGAAAAATATGACTGATTTAAAAATAGATTAATCTATATAATATATTACTCTAAGCAATATTGATACAAAATCTACATTATTTATATATTTCCAATATTTGTATACAGTGATTTTTTTCAGAAGTAATTTTTTGTCTCTGTCGGAAACAAAAGCTACGTTAACATAAATTTTAAAATCATTTTTACAATTTTTAGAATTTAGTATTGTAAAAAAAGTCTGTTTTCTTTTTTTTTTTTTTTTTTTTTTTTTTTTTTTTTTTTTTTTTTTTTACAAAGATCTCTTCCTTTTATAAGACGAAGGACGGCTCAATATTTGTCAAAATTGGAAATAATTTCAAACTAATTCATTAGTTCGAACAAGCTATGATATCTTTATTTGCCAGTTGCTTTCAAAAACCAAAAGTACAAATTTCTCACATTATTATTATATGCTGTAAATTAGTTTCATAATGAGTAGATCAGTTTTCATATGCTTAAACAATTTTTTTTTTAAGATAAACATTAAACAATATAAATGTATTGAAAAAAATTATATAATTTTTATGTATTTCTCATTTTCATATTTCTTATGATCAGGGTTTATACTATTCGATATCCGAGATTTTGAAGTTTTCTTGAACCATAGCTTTATATTTTATATAAGTTAAAACCACTATTTAAATAATTTCTGACACATTCACAGACATCTATTTCAGTTAGATTATAATAATATATCAGAGAATTTTAAAAGACAGACCATACTATTTAAAAATGAGATAACTGAAATTATAAAATTTTTTCAAATTAATCGAGGAAAAAATATTTACATAATAAACATTCTCAAAATGTAAATTACAGGTTATTTAATATTGTTTAATATTGAAAGAAACTTTTATAAAAAGAATCATTGTATGATTTGTGGCAAAAATTTTACTAAAAATAATAATTATATATATATATATATATATATATATATATATATATATATATATATTATAATTTAATGTCTATATATATATATTTATATATATATACACATTAAATTTTAGGGACATGTATTACATTTTAACTACCTCAAATTTGCATGCAAATAAATGAAAATAAGCAATTTTTTTGTTATGACTCATTTCACAAATATTTTAAGGCCTCTACGTAATGAACTTTACAATGACCTAAGACAGTTAACCAACCAGGGCCGCGGTGGCCTGGTTGGTTAGGGCATCGTTTTCGTTACCAAACGGTGGTGAGTTCGATTCCTGGCTTAGCCGAAGATCCGTCGTGTTCATTAATGGCGACTGGGGCACGTTAAATCCGTCGGGTCGCATTGTCCTCCATGTTCCCATTACAAAGTAATACCTCTGGGGGTGGTTGGAGCCAGGCTTTGGGTCTTCACTGGTTTCAATCTCTAAATTAGAAGATTCATGTGGTGCTGTCATCTGTGAGCCAAACGTCGTACCTTCGTATGAGGGTGCTCTATTGAAAAACGGAAGACGCTCTCTCGGACTTCTTTCGCCTAGTCTCTGTGACGGGTGGGTTTGGCGTTGCCAATTGTCATTAACAACAACACTGACCTAAGACAGTTTACTACATGACTACATGACTGTTATAAGATATTTTGTTTACAGATTAAGTTGGAGGGGTTTTTTTTTTTTTTTTTTTTTTTTTTTTTTTTTTTTTTTTTGATAGTAGGTTGTATGCATATGCTGTTAAGGAAGAAAGATCCATGACTTTCAAACACCAACAACGAAGGAAGTACATGCAGATGTGCAAATTCCTCCCATTGTTAAACAGTAGTAAGGAACCCTGGAACTTTTGTTCTGAAGAGTGCTTTCTTACAACGTCTTTCATTATCCTTAGAAAAAAACTTAGATGCTTCGAATACTGAAAGAACTCATATCACACGCATCAAAAAAATGAATTATTAAAAATTTTCATATGCCACACAAATGATCTAAATGACTTGGGAATTCATTATCAAATCTGTGAGTGACAGAAACTAGAATCTGCCTTGACAAGGGTTGGTTGTAATGTCAGGCATTACATTTATGAGGGAATCAAACATTTTTACACAACAATCTCCCTATCATTTTTTCAACTTCATTTAGCAATTGACCTAACCAGTTCTGGAAAGAAGTAAGGATCAATTAAAATTCACTCTCAAATAATTAATCCATTAATTTGAAAATTGAAAATATTTCCTGATATTTATTGTAATTTATTACGTGTATAAATTAGTGTTACTAGAAAGCAATATATACTTTTCTTATATTTGGAAATTTTTAGTACAATTTTATTTCCATTATTCTATAAAAAGCACTTATGAGAACTACCATATTTTTATAAAAAAAATCACACAAATTTAGAGCACGTTTAATTATTTAAACATTAAAAAAATTATTTATGTGTAATTTCATTTGGAGGGTTAAAAACGCTACAAAGTTTAAATATTTACTAAAGTTCATGAGGAGACCCTTCTTCATAAGATCATTATTGTTTTAAAAATTCAAATTTTAAGTACATTAAAATGAATAATAATAATAATTATAAATTCCTTTTATTTTTAGTTCTCACTGCTTTCCATAACTGGCAGATGCTATTATTTTTCCTTAAATTTTCTTTTCAAATTTTTTAATTCAATGCAATGGAATTGATATAGTCAATATTGAGAAATTGGGATAAGAAGAAATATTGAAAAGCTTTAAGATAATTGAATGAAAACGTTATTTGTTTTTTCAACCTAATTGAATAAGAGATTTATGTTAAAAATTATAATACATCGTAAATGCTTTTAATTTTTACATCAAGTTTAAGAATTTTTATTAAATGAATAATATCTGACATGCGTAAGGACTTGACATTGAAAGTCGTTATACATGAATTAATTTTTAATATTCATGGCTTATTTTAAAATTTAATATACTTAGTAAATGGAAAATCCTTGTCTAATTATTTTCAAACACTTAAATATTGACATTAATTACAATTATTTTCAATCTCTTGAATAAATGTTATTTTACACACATATAATGGACGTAATATGCCGGCAATAATAACTTAACATTATTCGCTAATATATTTTGCTTTTGCATAAATGCATAATGGTAATACCAATATTTATTTAGACATAATAGTATCCATGCATATATGCTTAATGACATAATTTAAAAAATCAAATTTTAAAATTCATTTTGTAAATTTCACTTTGTATACTGGTTTTTTATATGTTCTATCTTTTTACTATATTTAAATACTCTTATCTAATTGCTTTATTTATATTTGGTACAAATATTAAAAGATCTTTGAATATTTATGTACAAATATATATATTTATATATAAAGAATCTACAACTTTTAATATTTTGATAAAAGTTTTTCACAATTTCATTACTCGAAAATTTAAATTCTTTTAATATATAAGTTCTTAAAATAATTCTCTAATTACATTTAAGAATGCTATATACTTTATTGTCTTAAGCAACTTCTCTGTTTTCATAGTTATTAATGTTTATTCTATAATTTTAACAATGAAAAAGAGCAGGATTTAATCTTTTCATGCATGGCTCATAGAAAATGTCTGCTGGTTCTTGTTGGTCGAAAAAATTCTTTCAACATTAAATGTTGGTGTCATATTGTTTCCACAACAAAATCTCCATTAAGTCATCACTTTTTTATTGCAGTATTAGTGGTCTGAATTTTTCTCATAATAATCATAGCAAGTTTGGAATATTGCTAGTAAAAATGGTGCCCAAAACATTTGTGTCACTCTCTTTAATTATAAAAATTAATTTGGAATGTTTGAAATATAGGACAAATACATTCAGCATTTTTTTTTAATTTTATAAAATATTGATATATTGAGGAAAATTATTCCTTGTAAGTCAAACATTTTCAATATGAATAAAATAAATTAAAGAATAATGTTAATTTAGATTTTATATTTTTTTAAAAGAAGCATACATAAAATGATTTATGTTTTATTCAGAAATTTCCAATTTTATTCAAGAATGTTAAAAATATAAAAGCATTAGAAAAGATAATTTATTTTCAAGAATGGAAATGATTGAGTAAAAATAATCTTAAAGCTTTTTCGAAAAATCTTAAAAATATGTATGCGTTAAAAGCTAAAGAAAAGCTTACTCAATCATTTAAATTTTTTTATTTCTGTAAAATATTTCAACTTTAATTCTTATTATTAAAAATCCAATCATTATATTAAAACTTTTGGGTATTAATTTCCATTCATAATAATGATTTTTGCTCATATTGCAATATTTTGATATAATATGTGTTTTTCAATTTTTATAATAAATATAAAGGAGAAACATTAAATAATAAAAGAAATTCATAGCTTTAATTTTAAAAAGAAATTATTTGACAATACATAAAAATACATACATTACTACTGAGTTTGAATTGTTATTTTGGTCACACTAAGTTTCCAAGATACATCAAGATCTAATAATAGAAGGTAGTACTACGACTAGATTAAGGATAATGTCAGATATAATTTATTAACTACTGTGCATGATGTATTTCACTTGATTTTAAGATGAATGCTTCAGAAATTAGCTGGTTTATTTCTTAGTAACATGGACACCTTTCACTACCAAATCTCAAAATGCCATAAAATGTAATATATATATATATATATATATATATATATATATATATATATATATA
>JAPDSC010076566.1:112555-123393 GCA_026290005.1 Latrodectus geometricus | reverse complement strand
ATAAATAACATGTATATAATGAAAGAACATTATGTTGTCATATGTAACAACAATTTTATTTTTCGTAAAGAGAATTTCATTAACTTAAATATTTTTTTTAATTTTTCAATAAAATTATTTTCCTATCTTTCTTTATATGTATGAATAGAAATATTCTTATCATTTTTACTGGAAAGGTAGATGAACATATACATTAAGCAAAATGAATATCAATGTGATAAATAAGCTACACTTTATAGTTACATTTTATTATTTTTAGATTATGGGTCAAATTATTATCAATCAAAACAGATGGAAAAGTAGAAAAATCAAGCAAATTTAATTTTTATTATTTTTATTAGCAGATAAGCAACCAGTTATTCATTTATATGGAGTGCGTTACACGCATTAATTGTATATATACTTATAAAAGTATATAAATATTTATTTTTTATATACTTTTTTTAAAGAAAATGTTTGATAATTTAAGATAATTAAGCATTTTGCATCATAATAATATTTTTAAATTAATGAAAAATGTAAGCAAAACATGAAATGTATATTTGATCTGAAATTGAAAACTCAATTCTATTTTATTAGGAAATAATGTTCCGTAAAGTAATATTCAATGAAGCATTAAATATTTTATTACATCTAACGTAACGAACATCTTTCACAATTATATCAAGATTTTTTTTTATTTATTTTCTAATTAGAAAATAAGAATATTAACAAGATATTGCAGACCTTCTTAATGATTCTTATTTGCATTATATTAGATGCTAATAGGAAAAATTTAAATTTATCTTACATACTGAAAATGAAATTGCTGCGTCTCATGTTTGATTCCTAAATCTTAAATTGAGAATGAAAATAAATTATCTCAAATGTTTCTGAGCTTATTTCTAAGTTTATTTTAAATAAGTCTGAATAACGAATTTACAGTAAATATTTTATGTTGCATAAAAGTTATGATAGAAGTTTTCATTAAATGAAGAGAAATTAAATCTTTTTGGTACACATCGTTTAATGTTAATTATTCTAAATTGTTAATTAATTGTCTCTTGTTAATTGTTATAAATTTAACTTCAATTTTACAGAATTTAAATAACTTTAGTGAATACATAATTTATGTACATAATTTATGTGTTACATATATATATATATATATATATATATATATATATATATATATATATATTCAAAACAATAATAGAGATATATATCAACAATTAACTTAGTACAAGAGTAACTAAAATTAGAAATATCAAAATCAAAAATGGAACATAAATCATAGAAATAAAAAAAATATTAGAAGCCCAAAAAGAATCTTAATAATATAAAGTAGAAATCAGAATTAATGCTTAATATATGGGGAACAAATAATTAAATACCAACATGGAAGTCTGAACGCATTTGCACAAATGAATGGTTTTTCAGCAATTGAAAAGAAAAATTCTTGAAAACTATACAATTACAAACTAAATACTTACAAAATTACCAAATATAAAACAGAAGATAAAAAATAAATACTTAAAATTCCTAAAATTTCTTGGAATATAATTTTTGGATGTAGAGCATTGCTTATGAGTGTTAGACGGGGCATAATTATTAACATTACCGAAACTTTAAAGGAGTATGAAATATCTTGAAATGCTATTCCGTGTTTTCCTTTAACTAATTAATCTCGGTATTTTTATATAAAGTTTTATGAATTTGAATTTTATTTTTATAGTTTTCTTTATTATGTGAAAATAGCATTTGGTATTTTAAGTTTATTTGTATACTGATTTTTGATTATCTTTTATGTTATATTTGATGAGTGAGTATAGATTTTGAGTTCAATAGCAGAATTGTACAATTATTTAATTCTAATGGCAGAAAAGGCATAATTTTTTGACAATTTATATGTGGTCGTGCTCTATGATGATGATAATTTCCTGTTTCATTTTGTAATTCAAAGTATGGTGTTAAAACTTGTGCTCCAAAAAAATTTATTTAAAAAATTTATGATACAATACAGTGATTTGGTTTTTGTTGGAATTCCGATATAAATTTGATTGAACTAAATTTTTTTAATTTATGCAAAATTGTCAGTAATGAATTTTTTTTTCTTTAAATTTAAGCAAAAGAATTATCTCTTTAAGTATCTTAACAATTAATTCTCAATAAAATCTTTATGAAGAATTAGTTGCTATTTCTACTTAAAAACATTTCTCTAATTTAAAAATACTGAATGCAAAAATTATAGTTTTTTTTCTGCTACATTTAATTGGTTTCTGTGTGATATTTTAATAATTTGGTAAATTGAATTTTAAATAAATTAAAAATAAAAATACATTTGATTATGAATTTTGTTTATGAAACTATAAAAGTTAAACTTCAAGACATTACTTCTGTACAGCTAAATAGCATCAAGAATCTATGAATTTATAAATTTTAATATAAAAATATGATTTAAAAAATTGAAAAATTGAATTTTTAAAAATAGTCACTCTTTTTCACAACTGCTTACAGTTATCTTATGATATTTATTAAATTTATACCCTTAGAATTTGAAGCTAATTTTTTTTTATTTAAAAAAAGAAATCTTAAAATTTTTAAATTATTTAAGTTAATTTTTTTATTTCTATGGCATAATCGAGATTTGGTGTTTAAAGTAGTTCATATACAAAAAAAAAAAAAAAAAAAAAAAAATGGAAATATTTTATTTTAAGAAAAATATAAACATATATTATTAAAAACGGATTGTTTATTTATATTTTTATGGAAAATTACTTTAATTTTTTAAGAAGACTTATATATCATCGAGTCAGTTTATTATAATAAACATTTTACTGGTGAATAACTTTCTGGACCTTATCTGACATTTATCAAACATTTAGAAGTTAAGCAACAACAATAAAAAAGTTATTAATATCTTATCCATATAAATTCTAGATTTTATAACTTAGTTTCAATATATTTCTAAGTAATGCCAGCAATTTATAAGCATCCTATTTTAGAAAATAGTTCATATATACAGGGAATTTATAATTCTCAATGTGATAACACTAATGTAGTGAATATTATATAGTAATATTTTAATAACTTTTATGAGAACTATAAGCAATCATAAAAGTAAATGTTTTAACTTTTACATAAGCTTTCAAGTAAACAACGCGTTTTTTTTTCTATAATTTGCAAATTTGTATCTTTAAAACTACATAAAACATTAAATTATATATCTTACAACATTTTATTTGCAAGAATCTTTATATTGTAAAGGGATATACTGAATTATTTTTTACGCTTATTATACAGAAATATGCATTTAGAAATGAAATCAATATTTTTATATAATTAATACAAATTTGAATGATTAAGGAGTTTATTAAAAATTTACAATGAGGCAATTATTTAAAAGCCTTTGAAGGGTTTGTTAGCATCATTTTCAGCAATTATTAAAATAATTATCGCAATGAAAATTATTTCTTTAATCCAAATGTCTATTTCAAACAGTTTAGTTCATTTCATTTTAATTTCATGGTAATTATGAATTTATTTTATTCATTTAAGGTAAAATGTTGTATAAATACTTATTTGGGTTAATTTTTAAGATTACTAATATTAATATTAAATTTGCAAAAAGGACAAAAAAGAGGAGAAATGTTTTTCATAATAAAAAGTACAGTTATATTGATTCCGTGATGCATTTACTCAATAAAATTACACTTTTAATTACTAATTTAAATTTTTAAAATTTTTTATTCATTGGAAGTAGATATCTCAAACTTTTCAAGACAATATATAATTTTACTTAATACATTTACGAAAAAAAGTTGTAGTTTCAAAGTTTATGATGTTAGTGTTATCATAAACATTTATCAGAAAAAATTGTAATTTTTAGTTCAAAAGTTGCATATGATTTCTTGATTTAGAAACAAAAATCTGCCTTTTTTCTAAGAATCAAAAAAAAAAAAACTTAAATGTAATTTTAATCAATTACTTATGGTTAAAATAATATATTATGTAGTATAAATATACTGTAGAACTACCACAAAAATATTTCATATGAAATTAATTTTCCATTATTCATTCTTTGAACATTTAGAGATTTATGTTTGCATGAATTATAACTATACATTGAAAAATCGGAGATTGCCTAGTAAAATTAGTATTTAGAAAAAGTTAATGTTAATTTTGCGGTGCAGAATAACAAATACTTATTTTTTGAAGCTTTTATTTCTACATATGCATTAAAGTGTAGATAGGAAAAAAAATATAAGTATACACATTTTACATTCGAAATAAATATTAAATATACGTTTGACAAACCTGAAAATAATTTATGAATTCTACATAATTTTGTTGAGATACATTTTTTTAAAATTTTTTTAATGAAATATATGGTTTAAAAAATGCAAAACTATTTTTTTTTGTTTAAACTAACTTTTATGCTAAAATATTGCGACTTAAAAAAACAAGTTAAAATATTTAAACTAAAATCCTAAGAGAATTCAACTAATTAACGAACTTTTTTTGCAATATTTTTTAAATTATTAGTAAAAGTATTTTTGATAGAAATTAAACATCTAATAAAAACATTTGAAAAAAATTCCTGCAAGTTTTATTTGAATTTACTTAAAAACTCAATTTAACTGATCATTAATTTGTAGAATTTTCCTTAATAGTCAAATTCTATTTTTGTATAATCATTAGAAGAGGTTGAAATGCATAACGAAAAAAATATGTTTCTACATCATTAAAAACTTAGATTTAACAATATTTTTCTGTTATAGATTAAAATATATTTTTTGGATTTTTTTTTCATTTGTTCAGAAAAAAATTGCATTAAAAAGTCCTTTTTAATTCTTAATTAGTATTAAGAACGTCAACTGAATTTTATTCTATATAATTCTTTTCAGTATTTTCTCAAATATCATCAGAATCAGTTCTACTTACCACAAAATAAAAATCATTCGCCGAAAACTTATGTAACCTAATATAAAAATTTCATTGAACATATGAACACCACATCATTAAATAAAAACTATTTTTATCACATAAGTAATATTTTGCAGCTAAATTTATTTATTTATTTTGAAAACATTAAAAGTAAGAAGACATTTGAATTTTACAGTTTTATTCGTAAAACAAAATCCTAAAATTATGTAAACTTTTGATACATAATTATCCAATCTTTTAAAACAATATGTTAGATTTTTAATGACTAATGTAATATTTTATTCTAAATAATTAATAAATTATTCTAAACCTTTATTTTTGAGAAATTTAATACTATAATAATATTGTGTGGATAATAATTAAATTAGAAGAATGTAGGAATATTTTAAATAATAAACTTGGCTACAAACTTTCATTCAATTTTGACATCGCAACATATTTAATATTATACATATTTTTATAGAGTTCTTCTCAAAAACTTCAATATTTAAATAGTTTGTTATAAAATATTCAAAATTTATTTTCTGTTGCCTTCACATTTTCAAGTATTTCGAAAATATATATTGGCCCAAAATATACAAATATCCAGAATATAAATAATAGAGCAAAATAATAGATTTATAAGAAATTCAATTCATTGACACAGTTTTACTTCATTTTATATAAAAATAAAGCAGACATTCAAATTTGAAAAACTAAATAAAGTTACGAATTAAATTTAACTATAGAGATATAGTGAAAAAAGAAACTTTATATTTTAATGAAGTTCAAAATAAATTCTCACAAATTTTCACTAAATTTAATTTTCATCATATTATAATTAATTAATGAATGAAAATTTACTCTTAAATATTTCAAAATTGTACTTACTTATAGAAAGAATGTGAAGTAAAATCAATAAACAATGTGATTCCATTTTGATTTATAATATTTCGTTCTCTAAATTATTTCATGGATGCATCACTGTAGAAAGAAACAAATTATGTATTTATCTCTTGAAAAGATTTTGGATGATTATAATTTCCTTAAAATTGCATTATTGTGTATTATTAGTTTGAAGTTAATGCAGTATCAGATATACTTTTGATGTTTTCAATAGAGTATCTATATGAAATACATTTTTCGTAATTATTTTATTCACTTCAAATAGAAATAAAAACTTTATTTTATGTATTTCATCTACAGCTAACACATCCCATGACTTTATAAAGTTCCAATTTTTATTAATCGTTTTAATTATTCTTATCATTTGTAAATAAGAATACACTTATTATAACAGCAAAATTAAAATATCCTTTTAGTTTAAACAACTGTTCTACAATAAGTGGAGAATACACAGTTGAAATACAGTTTGTGAAATTTTCCACACTTGCAATTGGAAATAACAGTTTCAGTACAATCCTTTCAAAAACACGTGCTTTCTGAAAGAGCGAGTGGTCAAAATCTGCAACTCCCAAACTTCCAATGAAAACATCGCGCATCGTGACTTCGGATCTTAGTGATCCTTTACTACGGATTGCCAATAGAATGTGTTTCTGAACTGAGTATTTTCGCCAAGGATTCTTATTCTTCCTTTTTGGCGACGACAGAGATGCCGCCAAAGTCAAATAGTTGTCAAAAACTTCTTATTTTAAGTGAAGCGTGTGTCAAATATTTATTTTGTTTTGAAAGGAAGGTAAATTATTCTTTCGACTTCATTTTTCCAGAGCTAATGAGATTTTGCTTAATAACAAAATTGATAACAGAATTTCTGAATATTAACTAATCAATTGGGAAATGATTTAAATTAACACTGTTATGAAAAGTTAATTTAGTTAAGCTACAATGTGATGTTTATTCAAGAAAATTGCTTAAAGTGTTTTCTTCATTTATACAGACAATTCTAGGATATAATTTAAGTGATATCACATTTTTATTTTAGAATACAAATATTTGGAATTATTAAATGATGCAGTTTTATATAAATAGAATTAATTTTAACCTGAAGTAAAGTTAATATTACAAAAAGAATACTTTATTTGCAGAATGTTGCAAAATTTTAAGGATATACATGTGATTTATTCTGGATTTATTTCATTAAAAGTAAAAATTTAAAGATACAAAAAATGAAACTTATAATAAACTTTATTTGTATGACAAATCTACTTTCTATAAGGCGTGCTTAAAGAATAATTGCAAATATTCCCATTCGGTATGAAATTAAAATTCACAAATATGATTAAAACTAGATTAAAATTTATAAAAAAATCCTTTCTTCAATTTAAAAAGTTCTAAAGTTGTTATCCTTAAAAAAAAAGAACACACACACTATTATGTTCTAAAACAATTTTGTTAAATTTGAACAGACAAAAAAGGCAATATTATATTTGACTTTGTTCAAAATTATATAGCTTATATTATTAAAAAAAACTCTTATGCACTTCAGTAAAGTCTGAAGAAAATCAAAGTCACTTATTTATACAACCTTAAGTCATTACTTATGAAATTATAAATCATTTATAAAATTTCGAGATAAAAATTGAGTACTCATAAAATATGAAATTCAAATTTAAATGGATAAAAATATATTTCAGTGGAAAATGTATACAAGCAAGTTTAAACACGTATGTAACACATTTTTAATGAACTCCATTCTTTTTTTTTATAATTGAGTCAAATGCTTTCATTAGATTTAATGTAAAAAATACTCTTTAAACCTCATAACAATCAAACTACTAATAAAGGTATAAATAAGGTGATTTTTGTCATTGATATATTTAAAAGTATATAGATTATTCATAAATAATTTACTTACAAATTTAGATAATGCAACTTAAACAAATACATATATATTTAGTATTCTCTTAATTTACATTTTCTTAAAATAATTAAAATTCCAAAAGCAAACATAAAAAATTTTAATTATACTAATAATGTGTGTAAAAACTAACTCTACGCTATAGTGATAGTTAAAAATTATTATATATTATAAATTTAAAATTAACAAAGAAAATGCAAGTTATACTATTAATTTAAAATAATTTCAAAATATTTTTTATAAAACATTTTGAAACATGATTAAAATTGAAAGAATTACACATTAATATAACAAATATTATAAGTTATTTTAAAGGAAAATATGAAAATTAACTGAGAACTTATTTTCATTCCAAGCCATTCTTTATATAAGAAGAATTTAAAATGTATTAATAAATCGGTACAATTGCATAAATTCAAGACATTTTTCTCACTAGAGTGAAAATATATTACTGTTATTATGAGAATATTTAAAAGCTAAATGATTAAACTAATTATTAAAAATTTAAGAAACATTAAAAAATTATGAAAAAATTATTTTTAAATAAAAAAATTTCTCTTTATTTCAGAAAAAATGTTTTAAATTGTATCAGATTCTTAATTTTCTAGAAATTATTTAATAAAATTAAATGGATTATTAACCCATAGATTTTGCAAATGTCTTGAGAATCTTAAAAAATATTATTTAAATGTTTGTGTGATGTTATTTATTTATTAAGTAAACTTTTTTTTTCATCTAATCGAATATCGAACGTATGCTTTCAGATTTGGTAAGAAAGGGAATCTAATTCTTGTCTCTTTGGAAATAAATGGAAACGGAATTAATCAAATCAAGTGCTTAATAGAAGCTTAGAGTCTACGTCTTTGTGTTGTAAATTGAATTCAGGGAAAGCGGAAGTTCGTAGAACCTATTGGGACTAATTACCATCTGATGGTTAGGCAACCACTCCTGATGCTTCTCTTGTTAAAACAGTTGGTGTTATCATGACCAAACTAAGCCTACAAGATATTGACTGCCAATTCCAACTGATAATGGAAAATATTAGTAACGTTATTGAAAATACGCAGCTATATTTTAGCTATCTGTTGTTCATTTGAATTAGTCACAACTAAAAACAATTTCTTGTCGTAATTCTCCATGCATTTCATGACTTTTTTTCTCATCTAAGTTACATTAATGAAGGAATCAATCAGCTTTGATTATTAAAAACAATAAAGAAAGTAATAAATAATTGTAGAAGTTTTTAAAAATGATATAGATGTTTCTTTTTTAAAGAAAATAAATGTTATATTTAACTATTTCTGTTAAAACTGTTTTCTGTTAAATTTCTTTTTCAAAATTTTATGGCTCATGCGGACAAAATATGCTTTGCTTTTTTCGAATGCCTTAAAAGCCAACTTTCCTCATAGCATTACATAAAACATATAAATATGCAAAAATGTATTAGAAAAGATTAGTAATAATTTGTATAGAGTTAAATAAAATCTGTAACGCAATGTTTTCTACATTTTTTATTTTTATATTGCGTCTCACATAAATACAGCTTTAATTCTGAAATTTCGTGGTTATAAAATAAAATGCGCGTATGCATAATTTTGAAATATGAGTTTTCTCTAAATTAACAATTAAATATGCCAAATAAAATAAAGTTTTTAAAGTTACGAATTTCATAAAAATAATTTTTTACTAATTATTTCGAATTATATTTCATTTAAAAAAATTAAAAAACAAGAAACAAATTTTTTATTATTTAACTAGGCTTAGCTAAAAAATATAACTAAATGCGATATTATTAAGTGAAGATTTAGTTTTTAAGCAATTAACAACAAAAAGTAAATTATAGGTTAGAAATAAAACTTTTGAATGTAAAATATATCTATAATTTTATATACTTTAAATTTTTTCTTTCATATTTTATACATACGGCATAAAAAAGAGATATGAAAGTAATATATTTACATACTATTCAATTGAGCTTTTTTAAATAGGTACAGAATTTTTGCAACAATAAAGTTTGGAATTTTCAACAATTTTTTTAATTAAGGTTTATGAATAAATACATTTTTTCACATTTTATAATTATACTAGCTATCGATATAGGTCATCTATTTTGGGACACAATTAAAATGAATGTATAAGGAAATATTATAATGGTTTATCTTTATCTCTTAGAAAACGAGAAAAATTAAAATTAGAATAATGTTAATTCTTTTGTAAAAATAAATTTAAAGCATTCATTTTGTAACCACAAGTAATTATTTAATTTTTCAAATGTTTTCATTGAAAATAATAAAATATTTCACTTTTTGTTTTCTTTTAACAGACTAATGACACATTCTGTTAGAATATGTAAAGCATAATAATAAATTAGTTAATGCATCTCTTCTTTTAAACATCCATATTTTCCAAATTAATTACTTAATTTCTTTTTCTTAAAATTAAATATAAACATTCAAATTTACTTATAAATATTCTATCAATTAAAGATTTATTAAATATATACGAGAGATGTAGTAATTTACTTTTTAATACAAAAAAGTTTTATATAAGTGTTTTTTAAAAACAATTATTACAATTTTCATGAGAAATTTATACTTTGTACAGATTTGTGTTGTAAATATTTTATTTAAGTTGCATGAAACATAAAAATTTATGATTGGTAAAATATTTGTTTTAAAACTATAGTTATAGTTATTTTCAAACATAAAAAATAAAGTAAAGTTTAATAAATAGATACATGCACATAATGTAACCCTAATATTTTGTAAACTTTATATTTTAAAATTCTCTTAGTTCTAAACCAAAACCTTCACTTTGCTTCTTCCCATAAAATAATTTATCTGCTGCTTCAAAAATGAAAATCATTTTTAAATGCATATTAAAACAAAACATTATGTTCCGGAAAACATAGATGCAAAGCGTTTCTAAAGAGGTAAGACTCTCACTGAAAAATATTGTGATTTATGATGTGCACTTAAGATAAATCCAGCTGCAGCTCTTTATTTCATTTTACATAAAGATTTAGACTCATATTTTGCAAAGTGATTTTATCTTTGACACTTGATTTCTTATTAAACACTATATATATATATATATATATATATATATATATATA
>JAPDSC010076566.1:86463-112455 GCA_026290005.1 Latrodectus geometricus | reverse complement strand
TATATATATATATATATATATATACAGAGAGAAAAAAATAATTATGGATAGAATTTAAAAAGCAAAAAATGTTTTTATCATTCTTTTCTGATATTTATGAACATTCTTTTCTAAATATTGATACCATAGTGCTTCTAATCATGATTTTGTAATGTTTTCTTATATATTAATTTAGATACATAAAATAAAACCTACGAAATTTCTGAAATTGATAAACTGTTGTTAAAATTTAATATCAACATGAATAGATATATCAATTTTGACATTAAAACATTGATGTTGGTAACTACATCTGTACATACGGCATGCTGAAACACCCAATCTTTTATGCACTATATTAGTTATAAGGACAAAATTATAAAGTAAATTGTTAAGAATCATAATTTTTTTAATATAGGGATAATTTACAAGTAAAATATTAAATTAATATATATCATTGGAGATTAACTATTTCTGAATAATTTCAAGCATGACCTACAAAAGAAACAAATACGATGATAAGTACGATTTAAAAACACTGAATAACTGAATATGCATATAAAATCCTTTATAAAACAAAATAAATATGCCAAAAAAAATTTATTTGTTCAATATATTAAAAAAATGCCTCGAACGGATCACAGATTAATACTGTTAATTTCACATTTTCTAAAAGTATTAAATGTTGATAATAATATCAAAGTTATTTTTTACATTAACTAAGAAATATTAATTATACATTATTGACGTGTCTTAATAAATGTAGTTAATCAAGTACTTAATTAGTAAATTCTTAGCAATTCATCGTTCACTGTATAAAAATATTCATTGTATACAACTTGATCCAAAATAAAAATATTTCAGATATTTTGCCAGTATTTTAAAGAAATCTTAAGCTTTATTGAAAATATTTACAATTGCAGATCTTAAATCGAATCTAATCTTCTGCTATGTAAAACGCATTTGCATTACATGACACAATATATAATTTTATATTCATCAATATTTTCAGCAGTTTGTACGTAAAGAAAATTAATAAAATGATTTTTTATAGCAGCAGATCATTTAAAGTTGAAATTAATACAATATTGTTTATTTAGTGAATACAATATTGTTTATTCAAAAAAATTTATAATTGTCATATCTGAAAACTTTACCGAAAATAACCGCATTTATCACATAATTGTAGCTATTATTGCTCCGGTTACAACAAGAGGAAATAAAACTTTACTTGCGTTTTCATAAACTATTTACGTATTAATAAAACATAAATCACAAAATAAAAATAATTTATGCTTAATAAGAATTTAAAATTTGAAAATTTAAATATAGCTTAAATATTTTAAGTTGATTGTTTAAATAATTTCAATAGTTTTTACATTGAATGAATCATGTGTATTATTGAATGATATTTCATTATTTTATGAACATGTGTAAAATTTAGTGTGAGGTAAAAAATTTAATTTCTACCTTAAAAAAATTTCAAGTATCACAAACGAAATTAAAATATAAATAATAAACCTTAATTAAAGTAGATATCTTCAGCTAATTGATTCCTTCTTAGAAAAATTAAAAGCATTTTTTAAGCAGTTTGTTATCAGAAATCATATTTCATTTTATTAATCAGTTAATAATAAATAATGTCTAATTACATTTAATTGATTATTACTTATTACGAATAATTGAAATGAATGCAATCAAGTTAACTTATTAATTCTCAAATATTAGCA
The DNA here is from genome assembly GCA_026290005.1 of Latrodectus geometricus. Taxonomy (NCBI): domain Eukaryota; kingdom Metazoa; phylum Arthropoda; class Arachnida; order Araneae; family Theridiidae; genus Latrodectus; species Latrodectus geometricus. The sequence continues at coordinate 110,746 of JAPDSC010076566.1, read as the reverse complement.
ACTAATTTGCTGTTGAATTATTTATTTTTACACTATCTAAAAAATTTCTTCAGTTTAATGCTTGTAAATTCATTAAATAATTTTAAATTTGTTAGTATAACAAGTAAGTTTAGACAAGAATTTAATGTAGTTTGAATTCTATATAATTTAATGGATAAACTTCCCATTCAATTATAAAAAATGTGCATTCTAATTTTTCGCCATTGCTTTAAAATTAAATACATCTAGATATTCATTATTTCGTCAGAAAATATGACAGGCATATTAAAACGTGTTATTATTTGAAAATGAATCTTTAAATGACGTTCGTTTTACTTGAGTTCCATACATTTTTATAGACATTTCATAAGACATGTTTATTGTATTTTTATTGAAAAGTAAATTACACCTGAAATAAGTGAAAATTGCTTGCTCAGATATTTAACTGAAAAATAGTTTATGAGAAAAAATAAATTGTAGTTGAAAATTTTCCTTATCTTTACACTCAATATAACGATGAACGCAGAAAAACATACATTTGAACACTGGCACTGAACGTTTTTTTTTTTTTTTTTTTTTTTTTTGTTAGCAAAAATGTATCCTTCAAATATAAATGTTCTGATGTTCAAAAATACCTATTTTTTATTATTGAATACCGGATCAAGAAGAAGCTTTCTGCAAAGAAAAAATTCTCACCTGCTGTGGGGGGGGGAGAAAATGAATGAAAAGTTTTAACTTTCTTCAGCAGTTTTTTTCTTCGAATGTGTTTTATTTTTCTTTTTTCAGGTAGGCATCCGAAGTTTTCCCTCTTTTCTCCTCTTGCATTTCCGAAAAAAAATTTTTGTTGACTTTCGAAATCCATTAACTGATAAAATTTCTCATTCGTGACATGAGATTTTTTACAACTTTTAAATAAACTTTAGCAATCATATTTATAGAAAAAAATAGAATTTATAGAAATAAGAAAGAAAAAATGATTAGTGAAATACTTTCGTTTGTTCTTTTGAATATTTTATTCGTTTGACTTATTATTCTGAATTTACTTACTTGAATATAATTGTAAAAAAAGAATGTTCTTGAATTACGTTTTTTTAACTCACAATACTTATTTTAAGTGTATATGATGTTTTTAGTACAAAAAATTATTATAATTTTAATAAACTTATAATTTTAAGTCACTTGCAAAGGAGTTTATTTTACATGAAAATGTTTTCTTAAAGTCTTCTAAGGTGTTTTGAAGAAATTTACAAAAGAATACTTTTTAATATTTTGTAACTAACCTTATTTATCAAAGTTTAAAATAAGTATTTCGTTACGAAGCGAATTATTTCTTTAAAAAAAACTAAATAAGCTTTTTTTCATAGAAAGAAGAAAAAAATTACGTGATATTTAAAAGCTACGCTTACATTATTCATTGTTTTCTATTTATTTTTGGTGCTTAAGATATACAGTGAATGTTCTTACTTCTAACTCAATGTTCAAGAACACTATAATCCCCTAAATTCTTCATGACATTAGGTTTATACTATTCTTGAATTTGTACAGAAGTAGCTAAAAAATTAATAAGAATAGAAAGATACAATTTGAAACTAAAACGTTATGACTTGTAAGCTTGATTTTACTAATACCAAGTATAAAATATTTCAATAAATTTTCTGAGTATAAGATGTCCTTGAAGGACTATAATACATGATATTCATAATACTCTTAATTTAAGGAATCAGTTGATTAAACATGTATATGTTAATATTCTTGATATTTAACTAATAAAAAAACACATATGATACACAACATATATATAAATTAACAATTATTTTGCAAATCATCTCTTATCTTTGTTATTTCTACTACAGTGGTTGTTTATTATGATATGTAAATAACTATGAGCCTGGAGTTAAGGCCGAAGCATATGAAGAAAAATACATCTGAGATCTGTGACTTGAGTAGCAAAAAAATTCGAAGTTTCACGAATAAATATTTCTAAATTTATTTGGTATTTCGGCGGTGACGTAAAACAACAAATTTTAGCCATTCATAAGGCAGACAAAAAATCTTATGAGAAAGGAATCCTTGATGTGTAACGAAAATTCTTAAATAAGACAGACATCTTCCCCTACAGAATTTCATTGATTTCCTCAAATTGCTGCAGATTCCAATGCTAGAGCAAAGAAAGTGTCAACTTGCGAACTCTTCAAATATAGGCTTTCGGATTCAAAGTCATTGTTCATTGTGCATGCTAGACAATTTCACTCTCAACATAGCCATTTGATTGGCATTTCATGTAAATATGTTTCATTGTTTGACGAATCTTAATTTCAATTCTTTATGGACGATAAATGAGTAAAAGTTCCGAAAGAATTCATGAATTTCTGCTCTTAACCTTGAACTTCAAAGTTCTTTGATTGTACCTTGAGTTAAAAATATAGTTATGTGGAATCGTTGATACCCTAAGACATGTATCTGACCAGTGACAGAAACACGGAAATTCCTTCAAATTGGTTCAAAAGTCATTCTTCTGACAGGCGACACAATGTTTCCATCTAAATTCGCACACATGAATGTTTTATCTGGAACACTTAGCAGTGTGAGGCTCAGAAGAGTTCTCGCTTTTTCATTTATGGATGTCATGTAAGATTCTTCGTGTAAATTATTTTTATAAAACTTTTTATACACTAATTAAGTGAAATTAAAATTGTTTTGCTGCATTTATTCTTGGGAGTAGCATTAAGTATTAGGTAAGTGTACTAATTTTCCTGGCACTTCAATCAAGTATATCTGTTGTATGACTCTTTCAGATTATGCAATCATTTGTTTTTATTTTTGTGTAAGAGCAGCTGATCTTTACAGTTTATGATATCGTCAGCTAGTTAAATTTTTCTATTCTAAAGTTTTGTTTCTTGAAGTTTTTTTTTTCTGCAACGTGAAGATTTTTCAAGCAATTTTGCTCAAACTTTCAGGAGTCTGGCTTGGTATTCAACGTTGTGATGTTTGAACATTGCTCTTCCAGGTCTTTTCCTTAGAAACTAATTTTGGCGATGTCTTCGATTCTGTAATTTTTTTTTTATCTTTTTACATGTTTTTATTTCTTTTTCTTTTACAGAGGATTCTGAATTATTTTCTACTAAAAGTGTTTCTAACTTAAATCTGAATGTCGATGTAAATGTATGTTCACTGTGAAACTTCTAAATTGTATATTAAGCTGTATTTTATTAAATGTTCTTTTAGGAAGATAAAAAAGGAAGGTTAATCCATCGTGTCTTTATTTGAGTGAGTAAGCAAATATTTTTGACAGCATTTAAGGAAACCAAAGCGATCTACTTTTACTGGGTACATCACTTTTCGTTCACGACTTAACCTTTGTTTAAGAAAACTTTTTTTTTTGACTTTAATTACAAACCAAATAGGTTACTTGTTAATTATTAGAATATTTTGAGTAAAACCACATTTTATTCTCGATTTGGTTCTTTTTTGTATTTATATATATATATATATATATATTGAAAACAAAGTTTGCATCGTAAAATAGACATGATCAGCGAAAATTTCTCTATATTTCTCCCCATGATCTTTCCTTTCAGAGCTATTATTGGTTCAGCAGAATCCATGACATAGTTGCTAATATCATGATAGATACACCTCCATACTTGACAAATCAAAAGAAAAAATGACGATCATAGCTTTTGCTGTTGTCCTTTAAGCAGGCCTTATTTATTTTGTAGGTGACATGAGGCTAGGAAATTGTCTCTCTGACATAAATATTCGATATATAGAAGTGTGAACTGTAATTAAAGACACATTTTAGATTCTTAAGTTTGGGATTTCGGACATTAAAATCCTCTTCATTATCCATTTGTCTCTTCCTTTATTCTTCTCATTCTATCCATATTTCATTTTTTGTCAAGTTTTATCAAGTTTTTGTCCACGTTTTGTGAATTCTGTCATGATTTTAGGTACTGTATTGCTTAGAAATGCCTAAAAAATGGAAACTTTTGGTTACATTTGCTAAGGCTACACGATATGATACAAATTGGAAAATGTTTGAAAATCTGAGAGGTCCAAAATTTTAAACTTTTCTAAAAAAACTAAGGCTGATAAAGCTTTAATAACGGTACCATATTCTCTCAGAAAATATACATTTCTGTTTATAAAACTGATTGCTATTATTAATTTTAATGCTTGAATAAAAATTATTAATTTTAATGCTTCACGAATTAGAATCTGACACCACACCCAGTCATTGCTAAAATGCTTCCTGTTTTACACCGAACGATCTAGCTTGTTTCTACTTGAGAGATTTAATTGTTACTCCCCAGTCTAGTTCATGATAATCCCAAGAATCAGTTTTAAGATTGTAGAGGACTCAGATTTTTTGTGCGCAATGTTACAAATATATTCATGAAACATGATAAATAATGTAATAAAAATTAATTTCTACTGTTTTGCAAATTTATGATTCTTAAATCTTGATCATTATAAAAAATATTTCTATGGTTTTTCTTTCTGTATCTAGCGTCATTCTGATCAAATCAATTATATATATAGTGTATGTTCCTCAAAATTTAAACAAAAATACACAATTTTATTTCCAAATAAAACAATAAACTGAATGTTTTCAATTACTAAAAATATAACAAAATTTATTATTCAATGCAAAAATCTTTAATATCATAGCTTAAATGCTTTTGAATATGAAATTCATTTATTTACTAGTCTCATATATTTCCAAATGACTGGTTTCTAGGACATATTTCTATATGTAACTTGTTTAAAATATGCTTTTACACGCATAAGGAGTCAAAAGATTTCATAAAATAATCTTGAATGAAAAAAATGTTAAAGAATTAAACTTTTTTTAAAGCTTCTTTGAATATTTTCAAAAATTAACTGAACTATGAATAAAATCTATGAAGTTAAAGTAAAAAAATCTACGAGTAAATCAGTATAGCTATACATAAAATCTTTAAACTTACAATATTATGAAAAATGTGTTTTTATCCTAATTTACTTTTAATTAACAATGCTGAGATAGAAACTAAAGGTGAACACAACTTTATCAGCATTTATGCCTTAGACAGTATACTTCCAACATCATAATATTTAGAATTTAAAATATTTCTTCCAGTTGAATTATTTCTTTTGAACAATAAACTATAATAGAACTTCTGATCAAAAAATCGAATTTAGTAGTTTCGTAAATTTTTATGTTAAAGAACTGTTTTCTAGAATTTTTGAAATTAAATGCATAGATTACATATAAATCCATATTTACGTTATATTTAAAGGTTATTTATGGAAATTAACTTTCTTCAAAAACAATAAATGGAAATATATAATTTATTCAAATTGTGATCACTTTTTCTAAATTAACAGAACAGTTTTTGAGACATTAATTCCACGATGCAATTAAAAACATGATTCAAAATCATTTCATAATTTTGATAAGTGCATTTTCTTTTCTTCTGATAAAAACTTTAAAGCATATATTGACAGAAAACAAGTAAAGGAAACAAAGACAATCACAATCAAATTAGTGTGTTTGATTATAAATCTTATTTATCTCGTAAAGCAAATCATATCTTAATTGGTTCAATGCTCATAAAAGTCTAACAAAAAGGCTAAGGAATCAACAGTAACTCACTATTTCTCTGGAATCATCTCAAAGCAAGACGTCACTAAACATTTAAATTAAATGCTGCTATCGCACATAAAATAGTAAATATACGTTGACATCTCGTTTTTTTATTAACATAAGCTGTCACCGCCTGCTGGAACTCAATTACGGTAAAAGTGCAATTATATTGTTTTTACTTTAGTGCAGAATGGAAATTGGAGCTTTTAGAAAGGAACAGGTATTGTTATAGATTTTTCAGAAATTACGATAAAGGCTCGTAACTAACAAGTTGAAATTATAATAGATTGCATTCATTGTTTTCAAAGTTTTAATTAACGATTTTGATATTTTTTCAATGCTGTAGATCTATAAAACTGAAGAAACGAAAAAATTTCATTTTATTTCTAGTAGCTGCTTTAGCTTACTGTAAAATACATGTTTTAATAACAAATTTTCTTTGTATTCTATTCATTAAAGTGTCTATCTAATATTAATTTATATCGAAGGATTATATTTATTTTAATATTTCTATCTAAGTATTTTAATTTAAAGAAGTTAAAATTTCTTTTGTAAATTTTATTCGATTGACATATATTTTTCTAAAATTTTGTAATTATAAAACTCGTTTTCATGCAAATAAGAAATATTGTAAGCAGATTTTTTTTCTCTCTCAAAAATACAGATTAATCATTTTATAAGAAATATCTGCTTATTTATTATCTACTTTTCACGATTTAAATTTCATATTATTTAGACAAAATAAATAGATCAATAGTTTGTAGATGATAGTTAAAAAAAAAATACATGAATTCTGAAAATTCGGATTCCAGAAAAAGATTATTAAAATGAAATTTAAATTTACCATCTCTGAAATTCTAATCAATGTTCATTATATTCTTTTAAAATTAAAATCACATTTTTTGTATGCAAATCGTATACATCTTTTTGATTAAACTTTCTTTGATAGGATGTATCATTTGAACAAATTATTTAACAAATGATTATACTCATCTTTATTTTTTAAATTTAGCTTACACATTCATCTGATTATTGTCTATATTTTAATAAACTTGATTGATGAGTTGGTGAAAATTAATTCATTGCTTTAATAATTATTCAAAAAAGACAATGAGCAGTGAATTAAGAAATAAGCAATATAAATTACATATTATAAATATAATTAGCGTTGTACTATTATTTTTTCTTAGCATATTACTTATACAATATTATTAGTCAATAAAGATGTGAATTTACAAAACTATTTAGTAAAACGAAAAATATAAAATTATAGACTGATTCATAAATGGGTTAGTAAAAGGAATCATGGATTATATATATTTAATAGAACTGACAAACAAATGTAGTTCTTAGTTTGATAAACATTATTATGAAAGATTATTTGACAGGAATTTTATCAGACCAATTTATTTATTAATAAGCAACATCTAGGAATAAATTTTCAATTTTCTTAGTTTGCAAATTCTAAACATTTCTCCGTTTTATTTGATATAAATTTCTTATACATGAATTTATTCGAACAGAATACTTTTGAGTTTTCTTTTCCTCGTTTCCCTTAGTTAAACAAAACATTTACTTAAATCGATTGAAGTCTTAATTGCATTTTATGACATTATTTAAAATAAAAAAATTATGTAAAATCAAAACAAACAAAGCAATATTTAATTCCAAAAAAGTTAATTTGTTTGAAATATCATTAATAAAACCAGAAGTGGTAGTATAAGGATGAAAGTGAAGAAAAAAAGATCTCAAAACATCATACCGCAATAAATAAAACGCAAATTGGATAAATTTGGAAGTAAAAATATGATTAAATTACTTTCTTGTAAAGTTAATTAGGAAACTCCTGTCATGTAAAAATACTTAAGTTCACAAAAGGTTTTTAAATTGAAACATCAAGTATGCTACCAATTAAATTAAGAATGTTTGTTACTGTTTTCCTTTCTCCAATTAACTCATTAGTATAAAAATAGTTAGTTATGTAAAATCTAATTTTCCTTCTGGTAAATACAGTCCCATAAGTACTTTTGCTTCATTATTGAGCCTTTTTTATTTATTTAGAGATAAAATCTTTGCAATATTATCATATTAATTCCTATTAAAATGAAAGTATTTCGTTTTAGATTTTCGTATGGAAATAACATGGAAAACAAATTCATTCCTAAATGTTACATAAAAATTATAATCAAATTATTTAATTTTGTATCTTTTCAATATGTAAAAATAATTTGTCAAGCCAAGATTTCAAAATTTCAAATAATACAGATAAAAGTAATGGTAGTATAAATAAACTGTAAATTTTATTTCTTTGGAAAAGTTAAATGAATTGTTAACATTAGTTTACCAAGACTTTTATTATTGAGTTTATAGAAAGTTAAAGTACTATTAAACTTATATAATACTGAGTCACCTATACATATCTATAACCATTAATAAAGCATGTAGGCAGAAAAGAATAAAAGTTAACTTGAAAAGGCTGTAATAATTAAACTTTATTTGACTTGATTAATGAAGATATTTTAACAACATTGTGGCACAAAATTCGTTACTGTGGTAAATCCCTGAAAGAAATATATGTGATTATATTAAAGATTTTTAATGCGATATTTACTTAAAAAGCTTAAAACATGTAAGAACTAAACAGAGTTTAGTGTAATTATTCTGTTTAATTATTCCTGCAAATGCTAAAAATGTATAAATATATATTTTAAGAAATATTTTATAATAGCCATTAAGATAATATTAATTTCTTGTTTTTTACCTTTGTGAATAGTTTCAAAATTAAAGAATGGTTGTTACTTTTGATTTGAACTTATTTATAAACAAAATAACAGTTAGATATAATAATAATATATTTTAGTAAATATTTCGAGAAGTTAAATAAAAATAACATAAAAAATGTCAATGAACTAAAATTTAAATATTACTAAAATATTGAAAAATACGTTATAACTATTTAGAGATTAAATTACATGAAAGTCACTCAAAAATATACATTTGATGTATAAAAAAAATAATATTATCTTAAATATATGCCTGAAAAATTAACAAGAAAGAAATAAAATCGTAATTCAGTTCAAATTATTTATAAAAAAACATTTCACATATGTTTTACATATAGTACGGGATTGTTATTCCATAACTATAATATAATTAATAAAATTTTAAAGAAGGTAGCTAATTTATCAAAAATAAATAAAAAATAAGAAATGAATTTATAATTATTTCCTATCATATTATTAAACTATTCAACAATAAGCCTTTAATGATATGATTTTTCAAAAAATAGAAATCATTTATACTTTTATTTTATAACAAAAGTTCTAACATGTTAAATTTTATCACGTTAGAAATTACACATATACTATACGTTGAATATTGAATTGCTATTTGTAAATATGCATTTATGATTCTAATTATTATATTTATAAAAGTTATGAAATTGTTACAAAATTTACAAATATATAAATGAGAAATTAAAAGGAAAGTATTTTTGATTGTGTTAATCATTTTTTTTATCGTAAGGCTATTAATGTAGAATTTTTCTTCAAATTTAAAGTACGTTAGAATTTTGTTTTATTATCATAGTTATAAGATGTTACATTTCATTGGAGTGATACATAATGTTATAAAAATTATGTAGTTAATTTTAATAAAATTTATTATTTGATAATAGTATTATAATTAACATAAATCATACATTTTATTTTCATTATTATTCATTTGATCAAAAAAAACTGAATGATTTAAATAAAATTAGTTTGCATAGAATTAATAAAGCTTTCATACAGATTTTATGATCGAAAATAAGTGGGCAGAGGAAAATAAAGTTCTATGAGCATAATATTTTGATTAAAAATATGAAAGAGAAATTCATATTAGAGTTGAATATTATTCAGTTTTTTGTTTTAAAATTTGAAAATGAAGAATTTATAAATGGATCATTAAAACGTAAAACAAAAAAATATTATAGGAATTAAAAATGTATCAATCTCTCTCTCTCAATACGTAACGTCACTTTATTTATCCCTACTTAATGTCTCTTCATGATACTTAACATTCCTCTCAGTGGAAAAAATATGTGATTCCTTTATTTAAGTCAAATATTTTGTTTCATTGCAAAAACTCAGTATCATTAATCAGCTTAATTTCTTGGAAATATTTTAAACAAAAAAGAAAGATTACGCTATTTTGTAAAAATATACCGTGTATAATTATTGCTGTAAAAACAGCATCGATAAAATTAAAATTGGAATTAATTACCATTATTAATGACTTTATACTTGGAAAGAGATTAATTATGTATTTTAATTAAGTTAAAATTATTTGTTATTACAAATGCACAAATAAAACGAACATAGTTAACTTAATTGTCCATTTAATTTCGAAAAGAAAAAGAAATTATTCATTTGTAAAATTTAAAATCATAATGTAAGTACAATACAATTATTTATTGAATAAGATATTTAACATCAAATTATAATTTGTGATTATTATTCATGATCTGCATTGTATTCAGTGCATAAGCACACACACACACACACACACACACACACACACACATATATATATATATATATATATGCTCCTAATTAATACATTGATAACAAAAAATGCTTTCGCAACTTAGCAAATGCAAATAAATCAAAAAGCAATTTCCAATTTTTTTTTTTATAATGTCGTCAAATAATTCAGCATTAAACTATTAATAGCATCAATTTCTTATGAATTCGAAATTAATGATACTTTTTATTTTTTATGAAAATTTGAATGGAAGTTTAAAAGAATGAATGCATTGATTCACATTAATAAATAACGCAAGAATTACCATATATTAGGGAGACGTTTATATTTGAAATTTTAACACATAATAAAATTATACCAAAGTTTTTGTTCAAAAAGGGTAAAAATTAATGATATAAGCGAAAAAAACTCTTAAAAAGAATATTAAACTATAAATTGAAGAAAAATAATTTTTAAAAAATCTTTTAAAACTTGTAATAGTAATTTCCTTCTAGAGCAAAAGAAAATTTGTAATAAAAATAAAGAATGTGTTTAGGGATTTGTTATTTGAATGCAAACAAGCCTAGTCTTTTTTACAAATTAATTATTAAAAGTAGTTTAAATTTTTTACCTTAGTTCTTTTGTACTCTCAAAAACATTTTTATTAAAAAAGGAAAAATATTTCGCCTTTCATTTGTATGGGTCGGATTTTTATAAGTTTGTTCATTTTGTGGTTCTTATGAAATTATATTAAAATATCTTTTAAATAATCAGTTAATTTATGAAATATTATTCAGTATGCATCTTTTCAAAGTATTTGAATGATTAAAATGATAAATGATAAGATGTACTTTTTTTTTACATCTTTTATATATACATCATCGAAACACATCTTCGGGAGGAGGGAGACCAGCAGAAAAAAATATGTCTTGCAATTTCAGTGAAATTCCTCAGAAGAGTGTATTGAAAGAAAGATGTACAAAAATTATTGAATAAAAAGTTAAAGCAAACAGTATGTCAAATCAGTTTACACAAGTCTATTTTAGAGAATGGAATGACAGCAATAAAAGTATCAATGCCAGCAAATCAAAACCAGTTCACTAATTTAGGCTGTTAAAAGTATTTAAAAAACCATGAGATACATTAAAAAAGTTAAAAGAGCTTAGAAACTATAAAGTAAATTCTAATTTAAAGTACATTTAAAGTGAATGTGTAGATTCTTTTGAAATTCTTTTTCGAACTTTAATGCTTGGGTGAACCTTCTGTTTTCCATTTGTTTATTTTTTGACTTTGGTATATAATATTTCAAATAGTTTTTATCCCAAAAATGTTTTTAAATAAATAATATTTACTTCAGTTCTGAATAAAAGACTTTTCTTAGAGAATTCGATTTTTATGAAGCCATTAACTAATCTTATTGTAAGTAATAATTTCAAGTCATATAATTATTTTTTAAATTTCCATTCGTCTAACTTTTGATTGTCTGATCTTTTGTGCATATTTTATTTTTCCCGGGCTTAGTAAAGATTATAGTAATTATTTTATTCTAGAACGTGAAATTAATCACATAGGTGGTTTAAATGCAAGGAAGCCTACAGTAAAATGTAAATGAAGTAACAAAGATAAATAATTTAATATTCAGAGGAAAGAGTTCAATAAATTTTAAAACTAATATTACCATATTTCTTACAGTAACCGTAGTTTGTATAGAAGAAAATATTAAAAATAAATTAATTTTCCTTTTTCAATTAAAATCCTGTTTATATTTCTAAAAGTAAAGATGGAAAATAATTAAAGCACTCAATCTGTTAATTATAGAAAATCTTAAACTTTGCAAATTAATTTACAGAATGTTCTAAACTGTGAAAACTTGCAATTTCTCTTCGTAAGAAATTAAAAAAATCAATTCTTGATATTTTATCATGGCTATTTTTGAAGAAAGGTTAATGCTATTTATTTTATTTAATAAGTAGGCATGGGGATTCTGAGTTTATGCGTATTTACAGTATCTTCTACGAAATTTAAATAACTCACGTTAGATAATTTGTCCCTATACTTTAATTCTTAATTTGACATTCCTATTAAAATTCAACGTAAGTTTAATACTTAAATATTAAATAACAGTATATTGCTTAAAGTATTACTTAATAATTGTTTTGTATACATATAGCAATTGTTTTCCGTACTTCATGTTTCTTTATTGCCGACTTATCATTAAAGACAATAACTTGGTATACATTAAAAATACATTTTTAATTATAAGAATTTTATAAAAATAGCTAAGGAATTTTATTTGTGATAGATTTTTAAAATATAAATAATTTCATTATTCACGCAAAAACTTTTCTAGTCAAGTGCTTTAAATACATGTATTTTTCTTAACCTGCAATTTTTTTCTTATATATCTAATGCATAAATATGTGAATGTAATAGTCAAATACGAAATTCAAAATGTTTTAACTTTTTAAAATTCTAATTTTAAATTTTACTTTTAATTAACAATTATAAATAATTTGTAAATGTTTCTTTAGAACTAACTAACAAGTAACATTTTTCTTTTAGTGTTGGTTAAAAATGACGAATTTATTACGGTAAATTTAAACCAATTAATTTAAATTCTTTGATTTTAAAAATACATTAATAAATAAATGTATTTTTATAAACAATAAATCATAATTAAAACTGAGCTTTTATTTTCTAATAATCAAAATTGTTAATTTTTAAAATAAAAAGTAAATATTCATATGAAAAAATATTTTTAATTCAAAAATGTTTTTTTTTATTTATAATTAAACATTTTGTTATATAAACAATAAATTATTTAAAAAATATCAATTTTTATGCACGATAAAATGTTTGAATTTATTCTTCTTTTGTTATAGGAATTCAATATCCTATATTATTTAAATACCATATTAATTAAAAACTTGAATTTTTCAAATGATAACAATTCTCTGTGGTTCCTTTATTAAGATTGATACTTTCTTCTAGATACAATTACTTAGCTTCATAATGCTTTTTACTAATGATTGGGAATTAAAATTTTGAAAGTTTTCCTTTCTTCAATTACTCAAAGTCCTAATGTTAAAAGCTAACTTTTTTGAAATAGATTATTTTGTGTTTACTAAAATTTAAAAAGGAAATTTACTGAAATATATAAGAAGAAATGTCAATACCATTGAATCATTTTTCTCCTTTAATGTTAAATTACACTGTTTTGTTAACAAGAAATATTTCATAAATTTATAACAAAATTTATTTCCCCTATTGTGTTCAAAAAATATGTAGACATCTTTGACAGTTAAAAATAACAGCACCTTCTGTTAATGTGTTCGCATTTTTCTTCCTGATTAAAATTTCAATTTCTATGAAAAATGCAGTTTTTACTAAATTTGAGTAAAGTGTTTCACTAAACTGGAATTATCATAACAGGAAATAATAACTACAAGCTAGATAAGTATTATACGAAAATTCAATATTAGTTTGACAAGTTGTATTAGTTTCTTCTTCAAAAGCTAATTCCCTTGAAATAAGTCCTTTCTTTATAGGTTTCTTTTTTCATTTGATTAAATGTGTCTTTCGCAGAAAATAAGTTGGAAAAGTATCGTACAGATAAGTTAATTTTATTTGATAATTTAATCAATGCTATTCGTTCCAAACGTGATATGAATAGAATTAGTTCCATTCAATTTACTTTCAGAAAATCAGAATTGTTTATTTAATCACAAATACTAAACAGAGCCCTGCCTTGTTTAGCAAAATGTTTCTCTCAGTGTAGAAGTAAAATTTGCTAAATTAATTAGCTTTTTACAAATTAAGTTTATGTTATGGAGCCACAGAAATATTATTCCTCAAGAAATTTTAAGGAACAATTTTACTATTCAAAATTTCGAAAATGATTTTTGTTATCAAATGCGTATGGTATATTAACGACGCGAGTTCTTAGTAATTAAATCTAAAAGTATTTAACAGAAGATGAAATATACTTGAATACATAACAATATATTAAACTTAGTATCAAGTAGTGCAATGAAAACTTGGATAAAATTGAAAATTTTTAACCAAATTATATTTAAAATTACTGATATATCAGTAACATTACCATTTTAGTTTTAGATAGTTATTTACACAATATTCACCAAATTATTATAAATTTTCTAAGAAATAGTAAAATATTTCATATTTACCAACATGACACAGAAATTTGGTATAAAATCTTCATACTAAAACGCAATTGTAACTTCCTAAAATGCAACGTTAATGTGTTAACATCATGAAAAGTCTTTTCGAGTACAGATTCTTATTAAAATCACTTTTTTTTATTTAATTTAGCACACTCAAACTTTCATTCATTTAATACCCAAAATTTTATAATCAGAGAAAAATTCCCGAGATTTTTGCTCTAAATAAATCTGCTAGGAAGGACACCTATCTAAAACTACGTAGCAAAATAACAATTATACTAGTAATACCAAAACATCTCAATGCGCATTTTTTTAAAAATAAAATTTAAAAAAAATTTTTAAAAAAATCTCTGATTTCTAAACTATTATATGTTGATGAAAAAAATTCCAAATGTCAAATTTTTGAGATAATTTTTTTACATGTCATTCATTTTTTTCGAAAATCTTAATTTGCATTGCAATAATTCTTTCCGTTCATTGAACATTCAAAGAAATCAGGTGTTTGCTTTCCAACACGTTGATTATATTTAGGAATTTTAACAAAAATTAAGCTAAAAGAACACTTAAGATTTTTGTGGAACATCCCATTAGGACTGCTGTAAATGTTTTGTAGCACACTTCTTTGGATTTCTTTTCAGTGAATTTGGTTTAAATCCAAGGAAAGAAAAGGACAAATATTTAAACCGTTGAATTCTTATAAATTTGAATCCATTGAATATTTTAAATTGGAAATTAATGGTAAGATATATATAAATTAATTTAATTATTTTATAAGGGATAAATATCTTCAATTTTATCCATCTGAAAAGAAATTTCAGCATGTTAATTGATTAATACCACTCATTAGTGGGAATGATAAAATACAATAGTTTGTGAAGCAAGAGGTAATTTAAAATAATCATTTTACAAACATTTTGTGTTAGAATGTTCCAAAATTTGAATGGTTTTTTGTACACATTTTTTCGTTTAAAACCACTGATGTCCTTTTTTAAATTTAAATTACGATATAATAATTTGGGTCAAGTTATCTACCCTTTTTTAAATAATAATGTTTTAAGAAACTTATACAGATTATCATAAAATTATAAGTTTAAAGGTATCTATACTTATATTTATATGAAAATATGTAAAAGTAGTAAATGAAGGCTGGTGCTTCAGCACAAAATATTATTTTTTTCATGAGCATCAATTAATGCCAATATTATCAATCAATAAGTGTTTCCACATTCATTTATTTTTTCAAATTTAAAAAAAATCACAATTTTTGTAAAAAACATAGTTTTAATAGAGCATGATTAATTTATTATAAATTAAGTGGCCTTTTTAAATCACATCTAACCAAAAATAAGATAAAAATTTGTTGTATAACATTCTGATTAAACTAAAATTGACCCACGGCTTTGAAACTTCGACTCGATTACAAAAAAGAAGACAGCTCTGTCAAGCTTTGAGGAAAATGAGTTAAGAGAAATTTTTGGTGGTGTTTTTAAATAAGGAATACGGTGGAGATTTAACTTTAAACTATATGGACTCCTTGAAAATGAATTTATAAAATAAATTAAACTAAATAGAATGATAAGGTCAAGCTATACTTTAAGAATTAGTTCGACAAGATTCACATCAAAGATTTATAATTCTACGCTCCTTTACAAAAATCGAAAAGGTAGCCCGAAATGGACTGGGAAGGATGATTTGGATTCAGACATGGACATAATTGATGATAAAGTTTAAAACACAAAAACTAGTAAGAAGGCGGAATGGAAAAAAATCCTCAACAAAAAGCCAGGGCGTACAAAGAGTTGATACACCATATAAATTTGGAAATTTTCCATACGACTTAATAATTTTGAATTATATCATATTTATTTTACCTAGAGAAAGGGACGCATTCGCAACTACAATGGTATAACACTTCCAAAATAAATAAATTTCTGAATAAAATATTTTAAACCAAAGAAAATATGTAGTGTATACTTCTAATTACATTGCGCATAATGGTAGCAAAACTGTTGAATATTTAAATATATAACAATACAGAAAAAATGAGCCAGATTTAGTTAAATATTTTATTCATTAAAATATTAAGTATTTTTAAGCATTAATATTAATATTTTTAGTGTATATTTTTAGAATTAAGTATTAATATGAATTTATCTCATCAGTATTGCAAGCAAAAAAGAAACATTATTTTTAAAGTTTTTAAGGATTTTAAGGTTATTATGTATACATCATTTTTCCTATGCGAATGAGACTAAAATATTTCTCTGAGATAATTTAAAAGCTTCTAGAAGGGAGTTATGAGAAAATAATAACTTTTCTTCAAGTTTTTCGCAAATGCTTGAAGCAACTAAAAGCTTATTTTATATCAAATTCTCTCCTACTTTGAAGCATCACAATTGTGACAGAAAATCCTATTGTTATAAACGTTTAATATAAGATACGCCAACTAAAAACAAGTAAAGTAAGTTTGTTCAATTTCATTTTTCTTTTAAAAATATTTCTGGCATTTGTTTTAAAAATATATTAATTAGAAAATTTTTAATAAGTCTGCTGATTAATAACTCCACCAACATGCGACACATATATCTGTAATTAAAATATTATTGTGTTGCTTTTTATCTTTTTATCTGTCAATCAACAAACACCAATCACATTGGGATTAGTGATGTTCATGGTACCATAGTTGTTTCATTATAATATCTCACAACATTAATTATGTGTTAAGCGTCTTCACAATTAAGCATATGTTTGAGGAAAATGCTAATAAGCCATCATATCTTTATTTCAGGATAAATTTAATTAACTTCCAAAAATACCATATGTGGTCTTGTGTTGATATTCCACGTTTGCAATTTTTACTCTAACAAATTATAGTAATTTTAATATTGGAGTAAAATTTCACGTGCGACAAATCCTTAATTTACCTTATTATGTTTCTAAGCCACAGTTTAAATAATTTCTTTTTCTGATTGATGTTAAGAGATAATTTTATTACTTGATTTTGCAATCTGCTAAGCTCTCTATTAGTTTCATATTTCAAAGATAAAATTTCACATGTTCCCAGTTACAAATTTGGTTGATTTAAGAAACTATTTTTGATATATTTGAACAAAATATGAATTTGTTTCACAATTTTTATCAACTCCAGGATTAATATTTTATACTAATTCTTCTTTTTAAGCCCTTTTAATTAAATCGCTACACAAGTTGATATCTTACATGTATATCTCAAAAGATAAAATTATACAGCAAAATATGTTTTAATGACAAATTTTGAAATAAAAGTTTAAAAAAAGTAAAATAAATGTGTTGGGAAACACACGAAAATAGTTTATTGTATTAACTAAAACTGAAGTATTCAAAACAAATAATATTTTATTTAAAATAACTTAATCATAAAACAAAACTTTTGAAAGAGTAAATAAAAACAAACAATGCTATTTTTTCAGAGAAACTTGTTGACATTAACTTAGCTCATTTAAATTTTTATACTTGTTTTAACAAATTAAATGAATTTAATTATTTATTGTTTTCAAAGATTTTACTGGGAAAAGCATGTGGTTCAAAATAATTATTCCAAAATGTTGCTGAACTCAGTTATTTTAAAGAATAAATTCAAATAATATAGCTATTAGGATTTCATTTCATAAATATCAGATTCTAGATTTTGGCATCTTAATGGAAAACCAAATGTTTTAAATTACACTTTTAAAAAATAATTGATTAATTTCTAATATTTAATTATATTTTAAACCACAATCATATTATATATATATAAATAAAATTTTTATCAAATATTTACATTTTTATCTTAGATTTCTCAAATTTTTATCACTGTTATAACTCACAGATGTATTTTTATAAAATAGTATGTGTAAGCTGAAATGACAAATACATTGTATGAATAGTTTTCAATCACTAAATACTTATCGCATAATAATTAAATCCATAATACTAAATATGTACAAATATCCTAGTGTTGCAAATTTAAGCGAATAATGAGTCCTAACAGCAGATCCTCCATGCACTTTCCACACTAGATGTTATCCAAGCAGGTGGAATTTTCCCTTCGGAATGTGATACAAATACCTCGAAAACTTCAAGTACGAAGAGCCTTAAGAAGCATTACGTTAATATGCTTTCACGTCGAAAGAGGTGCAACAATGCAGGAAGTCTAGCAATTTATTCTCCCCCTTTTCAAGGTGCACCGAGTGAAGGCAATATTACTTCGGCCCTCTTACAGTTCAGAGTTAATCTCGCGAGAAGTCTTCAAATCTGGGCCCTGAGAAAAGGAGACTTAAGGTGGTAGAAAGGCAATAGAAATCAGCGGGGCACGACCATTAATCCCGAAGCAGGGACAATATGATGCACTTCCCAACGGGTGGGACGCCCCTGCCTGGGGCGCCTTTTCTTCGGGTATGGAAAAAAAAACATTAAAAGCGAAGATAGTAACTCCGGGCGATATTATGTGGTGAATTTATGTTACTTTCTTGAAAGGTTGATGAAAGAAGTGAAATTATGCCACATGATTTAATAACACTAAGGTGATATTAACCTGTTTTACGACTCAGAATAAGAGCAGAGAATGAATAATAATTCAGTAAATAGTATTTAGTGTTTGTCAATTAAAATTATTTAACATTTTAGTAATTAAAATACCTAAATTTTAATACTTTGCATAACATTAAAATATAGTTTAATAGTGTGTGTGTGTTTCATTTTTTATTTCGTAAGTAACAGAAATTAATATTAACACTGATTCAGAAAAAAAATTCCTATAGTGTATGGTAAAAAAGTTAGTTTAATGTGCAAAATAATTGTTATTTCTAAATGGTATTTTCAAATAAATGTAAATAACATATATGGATTTAATATTACAATGCGTATGAATAAATTCGGTACATTTTAAAATGCAAATTTTAATAATATGATAATACTCTTTTGTAAAAACACTTAGATCATAGATATTTTTAAAGCATTTGTTAATGCAAATGCAAGTGTGATATTCTTTACTGATTATTTTTATAACCTTAAATAAGTTTGTTCCGTTAATATGCATATCGCTTGGCTTACAATTGTAAATATTACACTATATTTTATCATTTGTTTTTCCATATTTTATTAAAACTAGATCCTATAGGACATAGTTTGAGAAGCTACTAGAGTATATTGACCCAGGATATAAAGTTAGTAAAGATAAAGGAAAGTTATATATAGTAATATTGACCCAGAATAAATAACGTAGTTAATCCATACAACACTGTTATCTTTGATTAGTGTATTAGGTACAATACGCGAATAAACATGAAAGTTTTACTGCGTAATTTTAATAATTGAGAGTTTTCGCAGAGTCATCCAAGGGAAAGCCTGTTTCATATTTCCAGAGGAAGTCTTGAAGCCATATTGAACTAATCTTAATTCAAGTAAGAAATTGTATTATTTTGGTTTTAGAATCAAATTCCCGTGAAAAAAAAATGTGTACTGTTTGAAGTATGAAAAATAATTGCCGAGAACAATCTGTTGAGTTGAACGAGATAGTTCTTCTGTCACACTTTGATGGTCACTGATACAGTGCATATACTTTTAA
This sequence comes from Latrodectus geometricus, assembly GCA_026290005.1. Taxonomy (NCBI): domain Eukaryota; kingdom Metazoa; phylum Arthropoda; class Arachnida; order Araneae; family Theridiidae; genus Latrodectus; species Latrodectus geometricus. Next base: position 90,864 of record JAPDSC010076566.1, on the reverse strand, counting down.
AAATTTATCCCCTTCAACCTGATAGATGATTTTCCTTGTTTTTAGTAAAAAAAAATATTTAATTACAAAATTAATGTTAAACCAACATTTTCCTCCATATTTCGTTTCTTTAATAAGGATGTTTTAACAGACAATGAATCTTTTTATATACTTTCTGAAGACCGAAATTTTTTTAGGGAAATCATACTGAATAATTAGTAATTTTGTGAAATATTTTAACTAACAAAGTACTATTAGCATTGATGAGCACACAATGAAAATGAAAATTTTTATGAATTGTTAGTGATTATATGTAACGTGGACAAAAAAAATTTGTATTTTTATTTATTCACCATAGTAATGGATTGTGAGTTGAAGATTTTAATTTATAAGGAACTCGTGTGACTGTATAAAAGATTTCCATAACTGAATACTTTATTTTTCTTTGATAACTGTCAAAATGATGTTATTATCTTTAGGATTTTGAAAATATAATCATTTTTTAGTTTTTAATTGTTTTCTTTAGTGTTTAATTAATGATGATCGGTCACATTTTAACAGTTTTGAAGTTTAATAAGAGTGGCTTATGTATAAATTATGATGAGCTAAAATCTAAGAAAATGCTAGTTTCAAAAGTGCAATATATTAAAAATTTATTCTGAGATTAAAGTTTTGAACAACTTTTTGTATTCAGCAAACGTGTGAAATTTCACATCTTCATTATATTGACTCAAAATTTCAACAACCTTTTGAAAAGTAGTTAATCCGTACGCAGAATTTTAAAAAAATCATATTATTATGACCTTTGTGAAAATTTTAACATTAAATTCATTTAGAATTGAAACCAAGTACTGTTTTTGTCAACAATAGAAAAGTAAGAAGCAATTATCTTTAGCTCTATTACTTGAAGTAATTCTTGGAGAATTAATAGCTATAGATAATTTTCTTGGTTAACTGGAGAATTATCCATTGCTATTAATTGGAATAAAAACTCTTTTTAATCAAGAATAATTTTGTTATTTTATATTATCAAAATTTTTTGAAGGAATTTATAATTGTATTTGAAATGTTAAAAAAAATAACAAAAATATTTGGTAGTTTTATTCATTTGAAATATTATATATGTTTCTCATTACCTTTTTAAAAAATTATTATTAAAAAAATTATTATTAAACTATTTTTTTATTTTAATTCTGTCCATTGCCTTATACGAATCTGTTATTAGGATCTTAAAATTTATTATATTTTTACACAGCGCCTTCAACTCTAAATAAGAAATTGCTTGGTTTCAATTTCAAAGTTTGCAACAGCTCTATAATGCTTTTTAAAGTAGTGCTAAATTTTTGTAAATTGTATGAATTTAGTAATTTAGCATAACAATAGATTCATGTGTAAGTATTTGAAGAAATAAACATTAAACGCAATGATATTCTGTCCCATGTATATATCAACTTTAATTCAGAAAAGCGACAGTGCTGGTAAAAATTAACAAGGTTAAAAGATAAAATATCAGCATAAGATTTTAAGATAATATAAAACAATTTTGTTTGTAGTTTGTAAATGATTAATAGTTTCCTTTTAAAAGTTTTGATATTGGTTGTTTTACCAATTAGAGAGATTGCATAAATATTCATAAGTATTCAAGAACAAATTTACTTACTTTTTTGTCTTTGTTCTTAAAATATTTATACGCTCCATTATTGTATATTTTCATATTCATGGGCATTTCTTCTTATATTGCTTTCTTTCATGGAAAAATAAATATTTTAAAGTCATTTTAATTTATATATATATGTATATATATATATATATATATATATATATATATATAAAATTAGTAAACATTAGCCATCATTATATTATATTTTGAATATTTCTAAATTTTTCACTTAAGCACACAAATGATTAAAATTAAATTAGATATAGAATTTCATTTTAAAAACATGTGATCCAAAATTTGTAATTTCAAAATTTAGAATGAATATTCTCTCTTAATTGCTTTAAATTTAAAACTATCTAAAATAAAGCTTTTTTTTTTAACAAAAACGTGTTTTGAATAATATATTTATTTATATAAAATTTAAATTTTTTATTAATTAAAATTTATCTTTAAATATCAAAGCGCAAAAGGAATGAAAACCAAACAGTTTCCAAAATATTATATTCTGGGATATATATATATGTTTGTTTGGATTACAACAAAAATCAATGCATTTTAAATAACAAAGCTCAAATAATAATAGATTAAAAAATCAATTTCAAAAAAGCAAAATTTAAAAAGATAAACAACTTGAGGATTTTTTTTCGATTAAGAAGATTTCATTCACTGAACTTAATTACTAAATAAATATTTACACTTTCTTAAATTAAATCAAGCTAAGTTATAAAAAATGTGCTCATGTTTTTATTTATTTTTAATTATAAAATATTTAACACGATAAGAATTATTTTATAGAGCTTGTTTAAATTTAATGTTTTTTACTCATTTAAGTTTTATGCAATATGACAATACTTCATAGCATTTAATCAAACGTTACATTTGATAAATAAATTAAAAATATTAATTTTACAATTTTACAATTTCATTTACAACAAAAAATTTAATCACATGCTATATATTCATTCATTTATTTATGCTTTTTGGTTGAGTTAAAAAAAGTTAAAACGTAAAAATATTTTAATTACAAAAGCTTACTCGTATATAATCAGTTATTTCATTATTAATTAACAGAATTTTTATATTAGTAATAAAAATTCAATTCTATATATATATATATATATATATATATATATATATATATATATATATATATAAATACTAAACTATTACCACTGATATTAAGTATGTTTCATTTTGATATTTCCTTTTTTCATGTTGTTTTGTTTTGGATTTATTTCACTATACTATAAATTAAACTGAAATAAATAAAAACATTTATAGAGATATACATTATTTGGGCTTCAGCAAAACTTCTATTTCTCGTATCACATTCTATACATTGCTTTCTTCATATTGACAATAAAACCTATTTTACCTCTGTTATCTATAGAAAAAATTGTTATTTAACATAAATAACATATCTTGGTTACTTAAACCATTCATTAATAATTATAATATAATAGATAAATAATATCAACTTAAACATTTTAATATTCTGTGATAAAACTAAAGATATACTAGGAAAGAGTATCAGGAAATAACAAAATAGCCTCGAAAATAAATAAATCAATTTATATATATTCCATAAAAATATATAAAATTATTAAAATTTTAATTTATTATATAAAAATATATTTTAATATAATTTTTTTTCTTTGAATATTTATTTACTTATTTTCCAAAAAATTAATTTTTTAATTACATTGAATCTGCAAGTTAAAAAATTTTCTCTTTTAATGTGGTATTTATTAAATCTAGACTGTTATTTTCATAAAGTGCTTTTCTGTAGCAATATGCAACCCAGATTCGTTTCCAGAAAGGATTTGCTTAATATCTGATTTTCTTTCTTCTATAGTTGCTTGGATCGAGTCAGGATCTCCCTTTCCAATAAGTGTGTTTCTACTATTGACTTAAGGAGATGCATATAATTTGTAACTGAAGTAAGATAAATTTGTATGAATTCTTATGTTATTTTGAAATAAACTCTAAGGGAAAAGATATGTGATTTCGATTATTATTTAGCAAATTAAATTATTTGCTCTCTAAAATCTTAGATAAACTATTTATCTGTACAGAACTTTGAAAAAACTGTTTTAGTAAATATTTTATTTTCTTTCATTTTTTTTGTAGTTTCTGTAAATTTCTTCTAGTTTCTGAATATGAAATTTATTTTTATTCATTAGAGGAACTAGAAAGAATTAATTGTTAAATAAATGCTACATTAAAACATAGATATATAATATATATTATATGAATCCTTTCCAATCTTTACAGTTATTATCTTTAAAAGTCCAATATAGTTCTTGAAATGTCTGAACATAATTTTAACAATCACTGACTTTAAAAAACCTCTTAAAAACATTTCTAAAATTTTTTGGAGAATATTTGTCGCTATTTAGATGTAAAAATTGAAAATAAAATTTACTTTTAATTTGTACTTCTTTTTTCAAATTTAATTTATTTAAGTCATATCACGTTCTATTGCTGAGATTTTGATTTTTATTATTATTTCTTTCATGTTATTATATAGTGTGAACTCATACTTCTTTAAATTTAATTTCTGAAATGATTTTTTTCTATCGAATGGAATGTTATTATATAAATTTTAGTTAGATTACAATCTGAATTTCACTTTCAGCTTTTATAGGGTTTTTGTGTTTGTTAGTATCTGTTACATTAACTTATATAAATTTTAACTTCTAGTTTAATAATTTATATAAATTAATGCATTTAAAATATAAAACAATTTAGCATTTATTATT
>JAPDSC010076566.1:60830-81463 GCA_026290005.1 Latrodectus geometricus | reverse complement strand
AAAAAATTTTATTTGCATTTCTGAATTTCATTAATTACAATTGTTAGGTTATTTTAAAATAAATCATAAAAATAGCTATTGATGACATTTTATAGCTTTCGTATGATACAATGTTATGATACTGTCGAAATTCATCTATTTAATTTTGTTCATCCATTTATAAAATGCAATGTAGAAAAATATTGATGAATTCAATTTATAAAATGCAATGCAAATTGAAATTAACATGTAAAAAAATAATATGTATGTTTCAATACTTGAAAAATGTTAATTTACTAGAAAAAATGCGAATGTATGTGTGTATAAAGAATTCACAAATGAGCTACAATTTAATTCAAGTTAGAAAAACGAATTGAAACATTACGTATTCTATATATTTTCCACACCAATATACATGAAAAACCAAATTAATAACATACCATGAACTTAATAATTTATTAATTCTCATTTTTTATTTAGCCTTATTATTTATTTTATTCTAAAGAAAGCTTAAAGTTTTTCTTGGTATTACAATCATATATTTGAAATATTAAGGCTTCAACGGGTTTTTTAAATCTTAAAGGAATCATGATTTTGGCAAACTTCTTTTTTATCCTAAAATTGATGAGTTACCTGTCATTCGTTGAAATTTTATTTCCCAATTGTATTCGCATTTCTTTAAATTGGAAACAGATATTTGGCTTTAACTTTCATTTTAGACAGTGGGAGCACCTGTGACTACCTTCTTTTTTTATTAGAAAATATATTATGATTTGATAACGTATATTTTCTCATGTTTCTTATATATTACATAATATTTCTTTATATTTAATTGTAATGAATTATTAAATCATGAAAAATACTTACAACAAATTGTTAATAATTTAAAGTAGAAAGCAATTTCCAGAAATGTGAAAAATGTTTATGTTTTAACGATATCATTCTAGACAGTTAAAGTTATGTTAAAGCCATAATTTAATATATTGATATTTTATGGCCTTATAAATTAAAAAATGCCTTATTAATTAAATATATTGATATTTTATGGCTTGTTATATTATCTTTAAATCAAAATAGCATGTTGTGTACTTTATATTTGATACATTCAAAACTAATGAAATTCCTCAGACATCTGTATAATGCACACCATTTATTTTGACAATTATTCCCTTTAATGCTTAAAAAGGAACTAATTATAAAAATTTTGTGGCATAGAAATTATACAATTCCTCGAATACTATTTTTTGACAAACTCTTTTAAAGTAGTGAGTGGTATCTATTTTGAAAATGATTATGAAGACACGTGCCAAAAGATGCAACAGAAATTATCCTAGACAGATAATACTAACACGCCATTCGTTTTCCTCTTGAAATTGTTTTGCAATACACATTCAAATTTTGCTTTTATTGATCAAATTAGTATTTTAATTGATGTATATCGCATGATATCACAACAATACAAGGAGTGTTAGGTTTATCAGGATCATCTAACAAAAATGCTGAAATTCAGCTAGATTTGATAATCTTATAAAATATTATTGCTTGAAGCAATGAATCTGATTTCAATTTAGATTTTGGCAACTTATCTTTGACAAAAATTTAGAACAGATGAAACCGATGAAATTTCTTTTCATTCCTATTCTTCAAATGAAGCCATATTGCCTCAGACTAATTGTTTCTTTTTGTTTTAAAAATATTTCCCTTTACATTTTAAGAGAAAAATAACCAATTCTTTTGAAATTAAATTTGCTTTAATAAGCTCTAAATGAGTGTATCCCAAGATTGGTATAAATCATTTTATACCAATCTTGGGATACACTCATACAGAGCTTATTATATGACAATCTTTTTTGGACAAACATTAATTAATAAAATTCTGAAATTAAACTAAATGAATTATTAAAGTTATGTCCGTTAAATAATCTTTAAAAGTTAAAACTGTAATGCCCAATCAAGATACTCATTATTTCCCACTGAATTTAAAAATTGAGGGAAAAGTACTCTTATGAAAATAAATCATAACATTATGTAGAACATAATAAATAGTCATAATATTATTCTGCTGAAATTTAATAATTTTATGAAACATACGCGCTTGATATGTTGATCTTATTAGACATTTTAATCTAAATGTTTTATACTAATTTTTTTTAAATATGTATCAGAAGTTCTACATGTGTTATGAATTTATCGATATGTTAAATGAACAAAAGATACAAATAACTTGAACATAAGTCTAGACTATGTACAAATTAATATGGACTGAGCATCGTTGGCCTTCGACACATTTTTCTGAGGGCAAGTTTCATGTTAAATTTTAGATTCAACTTAACAATGAATGTTATGCTTTATATTTACCGTATACACTTCTGTTAGCGATACGATATTAAAGAATTTTACTGGTTTTCTCAAATATGTTATATAAATACTATATATTGTCGGGAAAAACTTTCTGGGAGGTAAAAGATAAAGGAAGTTCAACTATTTTACTGTGGCTTCTTGATAGTGAGCTATCCACTACCTTGAACTTTCGTTAATGTGTACAACTTTAGGTCTCATCATGATCAATTAATAAAAATCTCGAAGTGGAAAGTATTTGAATTCAGCCATTAGCTATTTGAAAGTCTACATAAGCCGATTTTTAACTTATAATAAAATTTTTTCAGCTGTACGAGCTTATCTGGTAGCAAACTTTTATCTTTTGAAAAATCCGGTGAGCCTGTAGTTTCAATGTGGTGCTTAATATCGTGACTTTGTACTAAACTATAATTTTTTCCATTATTCTCTTGGGTATTGCGATAAAAGTTTCCAATAAATTGCTTCCTCTGCAACAGTTGTTACAGCGAAATAATAAATTGGAAAAATCTACCCGCCCCCCCTTTTATACTATCATAAATTAAGTTGTCTATTAATTTTTTTTTATTTTTTTATATCAACTAACAATTTAAAGTAGGAAAGTCAACCCTTTAAAATTGGCTCAGTAACGTCAACAATGAGAAATTTCCATTGAAATAGCCTACAAATGACTATTTAAAGTAGATGTTATTTGGCAAAAAACATTGAATTTTTAACCCTTTGAACAAAAAATAGCAATAGTTTTTGTAGAAATAAAATATTTCTCCATAAAATGTGTTTCAGGGATAACAAACAGCAGTACCCGTTTCCACTAGATATCGAAGGTTGGTAAGTCTGTATTATGTAAATAAGCGATTTTGCTTATAACTTATATCTGCAGTCATTTGAACAGAGTTTTTGGAATTTTTAGCATAACAGTAAGGTGAACGACATCGTTTAGCGTTAGCGCCAAATTTATAATGATACTAACACTGAGATTTCAAAACAGTACGGTTTCTCGAAGTTGAACGACAACTTGAATGACGTTTCTTAAAATTACGTTTGGTTGGAAATCGCAATCAAGATAAAGGTTGAAATGACTTGGAAAGTTTATTAAAGTCATGTTCTATCTTTTCAAAATGAGAGTTTTTATTTGTTACAATTACTGGAGTATAAAGAAGAATTTTGAGTAACTTCTTAAATTTTATAAGGCTTTTTCAGCCAAAAGGTTTAAATTTGCTTCGTTTTCTTATCTGTGCAGATGGTAAGAATTTGCTCAAAGGAACGCTGTAGGAAAAGTGATCTTAGGATTTCTACGCTAATGGAATTACCAGCGAGATCCTGCATAGAGCATAGTAAATGTGAAGGTCTATAATCTCCAAGCTCTAAATCCCTTAGAAGCATTTTTAAAACAGTTTAGGAATCTACGTAATTCAAAATTAAATACTTTTAATAGTTTTGGATTTATTAATAACAGGCGCTGTCATATAATATCTGAAATTAAACTTAAAACGTCTCGTCTAGCTTTGACACAAAGCAAATTTAATTTTGTCGGTAGTTATTCCAGATATTACAAATTGTGATTCTAATTGAAAAATCCATACTTCCGGATTAGCACTCCAAATGGGAGGTACTTTAAATGTGACACGAGCTGCCGCAGAGTCTTCGATAAAAAATGTGTTTTCAATTTTTTTATGAGCAAATCAGAGGGTAAAAATGAATACATATACACAAATTTTAAATCACTAATGTAATCTAAATAGAAAGTTAGCTATTAAATTCATAGAAAATTCATAGAGAAGTATAATATATTATTAAAGTTTTGCGTAAATATTTGAGAATACTAAAAATTATTTATTTTACGAACCATAATTTGCTAATTTATAGTGATAACAAATAAAATTACGAAATAGCAGTTGACACCATGCTTTAATTTTTAGCAACTGCATCTCGTCCAAGGAGTAAACTTTAAATTTGTCCAGTTTGTGAAGCTTTAGATGAAAAGCAAAATATAAACCTACTCAATTAAATTATAAATATCACGCGCACAGTGCCTCAGTGAGTGCCAATGAAACACAGATTAGATTGGCAGCTTTTATACAGATTTCGGTTGCCACAACATTTATAAACAATTATCATTAATTAATTTTTCAAGCTATCCTTGTTGCCACAAAACATTATAACCTAAAACTAAATACAAAGTTAAAGTAAATTGAAAATGTACGCCAACCTAATTGCTTTCTATCTCACCATATCCATTATCAGCGTAACTAAAAGAAGTGGTTATCAAAATAACGGAAACTCCAACAATTTGTAGAAAGCCATTTATTATTATGGTTTAAAAACAATTTTACCATGTTGTACATCTTTTATTCACATGAGAATAAATTCATACATGTTCTAAGCAGTGTTTTGAGAAAACTTGTACCATTCATCTTGGATATTTAAAGAAAGTTCTGGGAGAGATGCTGGTGGAGGATATTGATTCGGTATTGAATTTTCTAAAATTAATTATAATGCCTGTTGAATTCGGGTGGCTGTGTGATACGAGGTACATGATTAACTTCATTCTTTTATCCATGAAACCATGTTACATTAACATCCTGGAGAATTCCATATACTGCAGGAAACAAAGTTTGCACCATAGGTTAGACCTGCTCAAATAAACTTTCTCGATACTTCTCCATAGTGATATTTTTTCACGCTTACGATTAGTCCAAAAGAGAGTCACGTCATGGCTGTCTATATCATGGAAGATGCACTTCCATAGTTAACAGCTGGATGGACGCAATAAAGATCATGTGTTCTTGAAAATGTCTTCTGACACTAAACGTGCATTCGTCCTGTTATAGAAAAAGTATGTAAAACTATTTTTTGGACCTTCTTACTCTCATTTACTTAGCGCCATCGACTAAACTTTCTGTATGAGAGACCACTATAGATTGCGTTTGTCATTATCTTTTGTAACAAGTGGCTTGGGAATTCCTGTTCGGCTACAAACGTTCAGTTCATGAAAATATCTTCTAACTGTAATCATTAATATATTAGAATCAACATGATAATTGAACTTCACTGTTACTTTTGCAACAGTGATTCTTTTAGCCTAACTATCCACTTCCATATCCTGCTTTTTCATTGAACTTTTCTGTCCACTATTTTTCTTGATCAAACTTGCCTTGTCGATTTATATGCCTGCTGTCATTATTTTAGACACTGCACCGCTATCATTGCACTTAAACGCTGGGATGTTTTGTTCAAATTTGATCCAGTTACATGTGCTTCTACAGTTTGGCTTGTTTAAAATAATTAATAACCCATTATTTTAAGTATTTGATTTAATTTGCAACACTAATACGTTACATTTCAAGCAAGTAACTTCGTAATATTTACAGAAAATCAATGAGCTACCGCCTACTGAAAGAATTGTTTTCCCTATTTTTTTTAAAACCTGGTTTTCTACTTCTATATTATATAATACTTACTAAACGTATTAAAAATTTCACTTTATGCTCAAATGTTTTTCTATTAATTTGATTATCAATAATATCCATTAAAGAAAATCAAACACTATTTATAATGATTTAACGATACCTTCAAAAAATATTTTTTCATTTCAAATCATCCGTAGTGTGTGCAAAAATAGCTCCTTGACAAATAGCTAATTGTTATATTTATTATGATAGAACTTTTATAATTTAATCGTCTTTTGCGTAACATTTCCATAGGGAAGTAATTTATATTTCCTTTATATGATTATTAGATTATAGCTTAAGTACTTTCATTCGTTTTTATTCTATACCGGAATTTAATCAGAATATAAAATTATCCAAAATTAGATTTTGCTCAAAAATTTTTAAAATATTATATAAGTTGTAAAACTGGCAGAGTTATGAAGTAAATTAAAAATTATTTTTTGGATAATTCATTCATTTCAGTAGCTTTTTACAATATCAATTAAATTATTAAATATAAAAATAGCTTTGATTTGCTTTTAGCTATTTTTTAAATCCAAAAAAATAAATAAATAAAGCATTTTGAAAAAGATAGATATATTTTCTTCAAATTGAGAGATTTAAAATGGAACTGTTTGTTTTTGATGTTGCTTAAACATGTCATTTCCAAATATTTGATTATTATATTGCTTATGATTTTATACTGTAAAATATTTCATTTAAAAACAAAATTTACAATTCATAAACGAATTTTTAAAAGTAGCATGGTCAATAAAACCATAATTTCAAACTTCAATATATATTGATGAACTCAGATTATTTAAATAGTGCATATATTTCTGATATATAAATACAGTACATTAAAATTAAACATAATATTTTACAAAGAAACATTTTTAGTTACACACACAATTTTTTGAATAGTAGAAATTCATGGAAATAAACTCAGTTTTACATTTTTAAGAAAATATAGTAACAATAGCAACAAATTTTAAAATCTGAAGAAAAATGGCAGAAAAATATAAATTAATTAGAAAAAATAGGTTCTTATAAATACAATAAATTGTTCCTGAGACAAATATAAACTTCATATTTGTGTAAGGAATGGTTGTATTTATATGGTATGATTATTTATTTAGTTAGATGCTACACAGGATTAACTCCATTAAACTTTTACATAAATAATAATTTTTAAACATTTTTAATTATTAACAAACAAGTTTTAAAAATTTATTCCCAAGTAGCTCGCATTTTTCTGGTAATTTTGAAAGTTTGACAAATTAATAATATTAATGACTTTGAGTATTTCTGAATAAGTAACAAGAAGTTAAAATTTTAAAATGAAAAATTACAATCTTAAACGCAAGTACTTAAAAAGTTAATGATAAATTGTAGACATGGAAGGAAGAGCTTTAAATTAATAGTCAAAGAAATTTGTATTTTAGTTTCAAAGTATACTTATAAACATAGATATCGTTAAATTTCTGAAGCAAAAAAATGTTCTGAGCTATAAATCAACCAACGCTTATAAAAATATGAGTTTAATATTAAAATACAAAACAACTACTTTTTAATAACAACATGAGCTTTCATAATATTTAATTTAAAAATAGTTATTAAAAATTATTCGGAAAAAATACTTTTAAAAAAGATTATTCTTCTCTTGGAGATGGTTCGACATTTCATTTTGGTCGATATGTCCTATCCTCTGATATGAAATAAGTGAAGAATTGTTGTTCACTTTGGAGGACAAAATATTTCCTGTTAAGGAATTTTCAATAATAGCTGAAATTTTCCATTAGATGCTAGAAAATATATTTATGCCTTTAGGTGATATAATAAAATGACATTCCAATGTTTGAAAGATATTAAAATACACGTGAAGTTCATTGTAAGATATGTTTAAATTAAACTTACAGAATTGCAAAAAAAATAATATATACATATTCTATCACAATTTGTAATCAACTACAGGCATAATGCAAACAGAGCAGCGTTATTTCTTATTACACTCAAAATTCATAACAATAGTCATCCATATCTTACAAACATTTCTAAAAATATATATTAATAAAAGTTTAATGAATCTCTAGAGGATATATACTTTTTTTAATATTTTCTATAAAAATAAATATGAAAGTTATTAGTAAATGAGAAAAGACTTCATTTACTAATAATTTAAAAGCTTACAATATAATGTATTACGAAGTAAAAAATACACATAATTATTTTAGAATTTTGTTTAAAAAACAGATTGAAAATATACTGTACAAAAATATTTAATGCTATATGTAGAATTATATGTAGAAGTGACAAAAGTTGTTTAAAAATATAGCTAATGAAACAATTGTAATATCTATATACAATTTTATTTTATTTCTAATTTTATAAATATTTAAAAATTTTAAATTTTTTTTTCAAAAATATTTAGGAAAGTGCTTAGGTAGATTAACATGCTAGGGAGAAAGTTTGAAAATTCTTCTACATATATTATTCACATTTTAATGTTTTTAATAAGCACTGTACATGTTTACCTCGAATCTAATTTAAAATTGAAAATTAGATAAATTATATTGTACTTATTAAAAATATTCAACTGTAAAGTCTGGAAACACTTTTAAATAATTAAATTGTCTACTGGCATATTTAAACTAAGAAAGCACTATTTTAAGCAATGTATGATTATGAAAAAGAGCTTTGGGATTTGCCTATTTAAACTAACATCTTTTCAATTGAAACAATGAACATGATTTTTAACTTTATGAGTGACTTTGTTACTTATAAATATAAACGTTTATTTCAATATTGTAAATTTCTATTTACATGTAGTCTCTCATTATCACTTAATTTTCATTAATAACATTCATACATAAACTATTCATTTTCAATAATATAAATGTCATTATAAAATTAAATATATTACTCAGAACTAACGATGCTAATTATTTTCATTATTAAAAATTAATTGTATCATCACTAGTATCGAGTTATTTGAATTAAGACAATTAATTTAAATTTTAATAAAATTCGTCAACGAATGTTTCACAACTGAACTAAAAGAAATTCATTGCATACAATTGTAAATTGATCTTATTGGAAATGCGTCAATGTGAAAACGTATTAAACTGTAAAATTATATATATAAGCTAAAATAGAAACAAAATATTCTTTATTTCCTGCTCCGTCTGTGTTTACATTTTAAAATTAGTTCGTTAGAAAGAAATGTAACAGCAAACGTCAACTCTTTATTACTTTTAATATTAAAAAGAATATTTTACCAAATATCCTTTATAATTTTAAAAATACAGGATTTATTTATAGGTTTCTAAATTACCTGCAGCAATGAAATTTACTAAGATCAAACTTTTCTTATCAAGTTAGTACTTGACCATAATTTTTCTTAAAATAAAAGGTACTGGAATTGAGTGAATTTTTTTTTTAGGTCCAGAAGCCCAAATAGCAAAGAAGACACAAAAGATACTTTGAAGTGCGGAGCTTGATGGGAAATAAAAATAAATAGAAGGAAACACATTTCTATACTTTTTCGATTCCCTGCCTGAACAAAGTAGAGATCTTTTGTTGAGATCCTTCTGTCAACGGCGCCATTAAAGAGAATGCGACTGCCTCTTTTCTTTATTTCATTCTCACTGCTTCTTCTTTCTGTTTTTAGAAGGGAAAAAAATAATGATAGTAAGAGAGGCGATGCTCATGAAAGAAATCAATTCGAAGACCAACCATAGCACACGTATAGTGCGATGACTCTTTCTCTACCCCCTTCCAATACCCTTTACGACCCCCACCCAAGTATCGATTGGGCGAAGCATTTCCGATCCTTGTGGTGAAGGTTCGTTACGTGTTTCCGGTCTTCCTCTTTTTTGGTCCTTTTTACTGTTTTCTTTATAACATTCTTCAAGAAAACTTTACTTGAAAACCATGACACGAAAAGACGTTAGGTTGGTGTGGGGGGAAAGTAATTGCTGAAGTTAGTTGGAGGAAAAGTTTTTATTCGTAAGAAACCACCTCGCACACACATACAGGTAAAAACCAAAGAGGAAGTGCGAAACTCCATCGTAATTGGGAAATTTAACATCACTGCTTTAGTGAGAGGAGAAAAGTTCAGCGAATTAATATCTTTTTTTTTACTTACCGTTAAAAAATATCTTTTTTCGGTAATTTAAGGAAACAATGGAATGGTCTTGGTAGATTCTATTAATTTAAAGAGAATTAGTGAACTTTTTAGGAATGAAAAGTAATTTAGATGGTTAAATTGTTTTGATCCTTCATTCGAGAAATTTTATTTCTGCCTTATTCATTAACTGGTTCAGATAATTTTTATGTCACCAGTATCTTATTCCTTCGGGATTTTTACACGAGCTTTGAAAAAATTTTGGAAACTTTCAGTATTTTTCGTAGATGTTTGCCTATTTTATCTTCCAAAACGTTGTAACAAGTTTTTGGTAGAAAATATTTTATACTACTGAACTCAACAAATGTTAATTTCAATTTTGAAGTGATGTGATATTTAACTCGTGTGAGCAAACTATAATAATTTGAATAAATTTAAATTAGTAATTATAGATTTTGATCAAGAAAGTGAATATAATTGATAATGTAAATTAGAGCAATGTATACTAATTATAAAAGGAAAACTTCTGGCAAAAAAAAAAAAAAAAGCATTCATCAGACAGTTGTTGATATCAAATTAATAGGGTATTAAATTTTATTTTGCATCGAATTTTCCACAACAGACATAAAAAGTAATATGCTTTGTTACAAGAAAACTAATATGATTAATGCATGTATCATTGTTTAAAAACAATCAAATTAACATAATCAGTACTTATTGCTTCTACATGTGTATAATTTTGCTATTTTTCCTTAAGAAATTTAACGTATGGTAAAATGAAAAAATTATATTTTGAAGAATCAGGAATATGAATACAGAAATAAACTATCCTTATAAAATTATGAATAAACCACTTGCTTTATGATATAAAATTCGAAATTGTAACTAAGAAAACAATACATTAATTCAATAACAGAAATTTAAAGAAGTTTAAAAAATAACTATTCAATACTGTTAGCTCTGTTAATTCAACTTTTTAATTAAGAAAAAAAAACAATATTCCTTAGTAAATTTCAAGATGTAATTGCCATAACTACATCAAAATGTGTTTTCATTAAGAAATAATTTAGCATTAAATATGCAAGAGTATAGTAACTAGAAGTGACCTTTAAGTACAAAAATAGAAATATAAGTTGTCCATTTTTAATAATTGTTTCACACAAATTCAATAGTTTTAGCTATTTTAAGTAATGCATTTAATAAAACACACTATTCACTTTTAAAACAGAATTGTTATTTAAATTTAACATATTTTCTCGAGTTTCATCTACTACAATCTTTTTAAATTTGTCATCAGGCAAATTTAAATATACTAACAATAACAAGAATAATTATAAATATAAAATAATTTGGCTCCGAATAATAATTTATCTCCTAATATGGTACTATCTTGTTTAGTAGAACTATTTTGTACTTGGTATTAGCTGAATCAAAGTATGTAGATATGTGTTATATTACTTATATTAATACGGATAAGATGTAATTATTATTAAAATAATAGGTAATTACATATTCAATATCAATTAATACCTTAAAATTCGTGCGATCAATTATGACTTTCGAAAGACTTTTATTCCTTAATGTTCATTCTGTTTGGAATTTATTTTCATTCAGTAAAGTTTTTGCGTCAATTATTCCTTACTCAAAACATGCATTATTTTTACTACTTTTCTCTAAAATTATGCCTAAATTACTTATATTTTTATTAAACAACTAAATCGTACTTTTCTATATTTTTATTCATTTCGAAGAATTTTTTAATAAAAGGATTATATAATAAACTCATCAATGAAGACAATTTTATAATGATTGTTATGCACAGCACAATTATTTTCCCTTATTTTTGTTATAAAATAAGACAGAACAATAAAGAACGCAACTTGCTCTGAAATCAAATTCTGTAACCCATCGTAACTTTTCTGATTGAATAAGGAAAAGAATCATATTGCTGTTGAAGGAATGTTTTTCACGGAAACATTCTTTTTTGAAATACATCTTCCAAACTCTGAACAAGGATTCCTTGATAATTTAAATCTGTACACTTCCCAACAAATTTTTGCATTGAAGGAAACTCAAGAACTCAGGTATTTTGCAGAGCGTAAAATTCAACTTCACAACACAAGAAGAAGAAGTAAGAGCAGGAAATCAGCACAGTGTCCCCTCCAAAATAAGTTTTTTTCCCACCTCTTCATTTCTCTCCCTCTCTTAATCGAAGGAGCAGGCTTTGGAAATAAGGAATGAATGTGATGAGATTGAAGGAGGGAAAAAGGAAAGTGTCCGGGAGCTTGAGATAAACAAATTTTCCCCGGATGTCAGGTAAAATTGCAAACCCCGACCAGGAGGAAAGTAAACATCAGATTTTAATTAAAAGCTTCATCCTTGCAGCAAGGAATTCAAATGAGGTCCGATTTTCTCGCAAAAGATAGCGCATTAATTAAGCATCCGTGATTCTTTTCTTCTCAGAGTGAAAGAAAGAGAAATGTTCATAAAAACGCGGAGAAAGACTTATCTTCAGCGCATGGGAAGTTTATGCATGGTTTTACGTATTTATGCTAACAAACGTCTATTCTGCTGCAGGGTAAAAACTTCATGCTAAAAAGATTCCGACAGTGTTTCCTAACTATAAACTTTTTTTTTACTTAAGTGCGTATATTTTTTAAGATTTGAGCTATAAAAATAATAAAATTCCAGCTCTTTTAAACTTTTAAATCAATGTTTGCAATCCCAAATAGAAAGCAAATTTTAAATTTCAGAAATGAAAGGATTTTTTTCATGCGTTTATTTTCAGTGTCTGGAAAATCTTACGTAATTTGAGATGGCGTTTTTTTTAAATTTTGCTTAAACTTTATAATTAATCTGCTATTTATATTAATTTTACTTAACTGTGGAGTGAATATTTTAATTTGAATAGGATACTAAGAATATTTCATAAACTAAAATACATAGAAATAAGTGTTTGCTATTTTTCACTTAAAATTATTTGAAATAATCATGTTCTTTTCAAAAATTGTGTAAGAAGAAAAGAAAGCTTTTCATATATTTTAAAAATGTCTTACATTCAAAAATGTTTAAACCATAGGAAAAGCTTGAAATAATATTTGTTCACTAGAATTTCTTGTGACTACAATATTTGACATTAAATAATATAAGTTTACTTATGTTTGGAATAATGGGAAAAAATATATTAAGCAATAAAGCCTGCGGACAGAATCCGAATTATTTTAGAGATATCCTACACATTACTTGATTTTAATTTGATATTAAACTTTACATTGAGACTAATTTAATCAGACTCAGTAAGAGTATATACATTATAAAACATAAAATAAAATAAATTAATTTTAAGACGATAATATAATATCCCAATTGTTATAGATTTCTTTTTTTATAAACTCTTACATTTTTGCGTTTTGTTTTTTTTAGTCAGAAATTCATTTAGTATTTTCTGAGTGGGAGTAAATTATACATGTATATATTCCTTTTGATTCTGCGCATAATTATTTAATATTTTATAGATTATTTAATTTGATTTCTTATGGCTAACAATTTGATACTTCATAAAATTTAGTTTCAGAAGCAGTATTTTATTAAGAAAACTTTGTTATCCATTGCGTAATATTAAGGAAAGTCTTGTTGAAAATAACGAGTAGCATTCTTGTATTTCAGTAGAAAAATAAAGATTTCTCTCTCTCTATCTTCAATGAGCTTACTGTGGATTACTGTTTGGACAAAAAAGGCCAAATTAGATTCTGCCCATTAGATTCTGTCTGTGAAAAAAAGCAATGGGTAATGTTTTCCAATTGAATATTCAACTTTATGTTTGTTAAAAGTTTTGTCTCGAACTTTTCTTATATAGTCACAAAGGAAATTGATTCACTATCTGTAATAACTCCAAAAGTATGCTGAGCATTTTCCTTGATGCTAAAAATTATACTCCATATTTAAAAATGCTACGTACATCTTTGTAGAAAGTATTTTAATATGTTTAATATATTTGCTTAATAATGTTAGATATTTTCAAACAACAGTTGAAATTGTAATGATTGTGATATTTGCATTTTAAAATTCTGAAATAAATTTAAACTATAATGAATGCATTATTCAGAATTCGTAATTCAGGAATGTACCATTAGATCCGATTAACAAAAGAATTAAAACTATACCTAATGCATATGTAGTTGACTATGAAACTTTTCAAACACTAAGATAGTAAATACGCATAAATGAATTTAATAATAAAAAAAGATTAAACTATATAAATAGAGGCTTTTAAATTTGTAAAGACAAATTTAATTTAATTTAATAATTGAAATGAGTTTCTTATAAACTATCTGTTCACCATGTTTATCATCAATTTAACTAATTTCAGCAAAACTACTTTTGTCAACACTATTTGAAGAACTCTTTATTAAACAGGCACATCTAAAAGTTTTATTTCAGAAAATTGTGAGCTGAGCTTCACAGCAAATGATTTATCTGTTACATTATTACTTTTCTCATTTTCATGGATTTGCAATAATATTTTTTGTCTTAAATTGAATTTTATAGGGATAAAAACTGTTTACGCCTATATAGTGTTAAGCATGCATTTTTTGTTTAATTCCTGCACTGTATAAGAAATAAATGCTTTTATTAAGTCACCTTATTATAGACTCACTAAATTATTATTATTGTATGGATATTGTACTATATTGTTCTTCTATAAGCATACCAACATTGATTTTTATGAGTTATAAAATAATTTCCTCTTATGCTATACTGCCAACAAACAAGTTTCAACAATTGTATCACGTATGTTCTCAATACACTCCATAATATCTTTCAGAAAATAAGCCTAATAAATTCATAAGAATTTACTACTACTTTTATTTTTAATTCAATTTTTAGGGCCAAGTAATCAAATTATATTTTATAATTAATTTTATTTAGCTACTTTTACTGATCTATTCTATATTTTTGAAACACGTATAAAAGCTTATGATTAGATTAAACTTCAAATTTAGGATAATTCCATGAGACTAAATATGCTAAATAATTAATTAATCGAAATCATATGTAATCTACAGATTATGTAGAACATGTAGAACGTATTTAAAACTAAGATCTTTAAATTAGTTTCATTAGCTTCGACACACAACAATTTTATCAATGATATATATTTAAAATATTATAAATATAATTCCATTATAATTATTTTATTTTATTTTTGTTTACATAAGAATCTCCTTAAAAATAATAAATTTAACTTTTAATATTGCATTAGACAAATATAAATATAGTTATATTATTATAAATATAATTTAAGAAGCAAATATTTTGGGGTAAATTTTTAGTCAAATTTCTACTATTTATTTACATTTTAAATATAATATTATAGTACATTCACTTAAGTATAACTAAACCTTATTTAACCTTTATCAATTAAGTATCATAAGTCTTATTAATAATATAATCATATTAAATGTATAATACAGAATGATTTTGTATATCATCATTATACAATTACTAAGTAATATTTTCGTCCTCACAAGTCAAATCTTTTGTTTCTATTAAAACGTTCCCATTATATCCAGAAAACTATCATAAATCCGAGCAGCAATTAGAGAAATATTCTGTTAAAACATGTTTACTATATCGATTGTACCCTGTCGTTGATAATTTCTCATTAAAAAATTTAAATTGAAAATAAATTATCAAAATGTTTCTATACTTGTAATTCAAATTTGCATTTAAAGTTCACATTATTATATCAAGTGTGCTATTGTAAATCAGTGGTTCTAAACCTTTTAAGCCGCGACCCAAATTTGAGAAATATGTTCATGTCCCGACCCAAAAAAAAAGTCAAAATTTTTTCATTGCTTTATTTTACAGCGTATTTTTAAAAAATCTTCAATCCTACGATGATGATTTTTTTTAACTTACAAATTGTTTATTTATTTTTTTTTAATAATAAAGATTAACAAAAGTACTTACCGATCCAAGAAAATTTTATTAATAATCAAGTGTTTTTATTAATTTTTATTGACCAAATTAAAATATATTTATAACTTTTTGAAAATAATTGACATTTTAACTTATTCCTAAAAAAAAAGAAATATCAATACATATGTTAAGTCTTAAATTTTAAATGCAAGTCATACAGTTTTAATGAGAACCTTGTGCTTGAATACATTTTGAAAGATTTTCAAACCTCGGTTGAATGCTTGTCAAGGAGCACCTTATATCTATTTCAGATTTTAACTTGTTCCGGTAATTGTTTTTGATTACACACAGAGCCGAAAAACCAGCCTCACACATATATGTTGTTGAAAAGGGCAATAATACTTTTATGGCTTTTTTAACAATTATTGGCTTTTCGGTTTTTAATTTTAATCAGAAAGCACATAAGGATTGAGTGTTTTTGTAGAAATTGTATCGAAGTGCTTAGTCACTTTGTATTTCTATTAATTGTTCTTGAAATTGATTAATATTAACAAATTTCTCATGCAAATCACTTACATCAAAATTAAATGGCATTCGAAACCAATTATATTTGAAAACATCATCTGCAGGGAAATATCGATCAAAGTCTGCTATTAGTTTTTCTAAATGATTAATAATAATTTTCTGTATTTCAAAATCTGTTACCTACAAGCTTACTGAGTCTGCGCGCACGCAAAGCAATGGCGTGCGTATTACCAACATCTAGAAGAGAAAGCCTCAGGACAGGAATTGGACGTCACTTCCGGAAGGCCATTCGCGAAGAGCGGTAGGAGGTGTTGGTATTACTTATTACTTGGTGTATTACTAACTTTTTTGGTTCGACTCAGTGCGATCCAAGAAATATGCTTCGCTACCCTATTTTGGGTCGCGACCCATAGGTTAAGAACCGCTGTTGTAAATAATGTATATTTTTATTCATAAAGCATAATACACAAATTTAGCAATTAATAATTATTTTTGACTTATTAAAAAATGATAAATAATTTTCTTATAGCTCTAATTTTAATCTGAGTTCTGATTTGATATCTATCCTTTCAATCTCGTTCTCCAATTTTTCAATTGTTTAAAGAATATCACTGTGATTAACCTAATTATTTAAGATCAAACTAGTATTTTTTAATCACGTGGACATTCTTTTTACTACTACTCTTCTTTTTCATATGCTGAGATGTTATATTTATACTTATGTTTTCAATACAGACAATAACATAAACGTAAATGGAAACAATTAAATATCAAAGCTGAAAAAACTTAAATTTTCCTCATGGTAACTTCCGAAATAAAATATCTTGTCTATTGTGTAGAAACCAGTTTAGTTAAGAAATGAAATTAAAGCAGATTAAAAACATTTGATGAATATGAGGTTCATTTACTGATTTTTCTTTACAGAGGGATGTAACAGACATTTTTTATTTGCAAATTTTCCTTTTTTAAATTTTAAAAAATTATATATGTTAACATTTATTTTAAAGCTATCATTTTTAATAAAAATTATGTTTCTATTAAATCTGATCCGTTATTTCACATTCATTTGGTGATTCAGTTAAGTTTCATGATTATAAATACAACATGAAACTTACATTCTTAATTTTAAATTAGTTTTAAGAATTGCGTACTGAAATACTGAGAGGTAAAAAAATGGCATCTAGTAAAAAAAAAAAAAAAAAAAATAATAATAATAAGTAAATTAGACATCGAAAGTTTTTCTGCAAATAATATTAATCATTTAAAACACAATTTTATTAATAACATTATATATATTTCTCTAAAAAATATTTCAATAACTTACGTGCAGTTTTAAAACAATATAAAATCTCATGTATACACATTTTATCGGGAAATAAATACAGCTTTTAGTTAAGTATTATGAAACAAGTATTATTTTATTATTGTTACAAAAATGCAATCCACACCGTAAATAAGATATTAATTTGCTAAGTTGACTGTTTTACTGAATTAAATAAACATTGAAATGTTTGTTCATAATATCATGATTTCTTAACGCATACTACACATCAAATCCATTTCTCACTTAATGAAAACTTTTAAATAAGGCAAACAGTATTTTTCCAAAGTAAAGCACGTGTAACACTTTTCAAGAGCAAACAAAAGTCTCATTTATAATTTACATCGGATAGTGATTAAAATTTAAGCTTGGTGTGAATTGTATTTAAATATGTTTTTGGATATTCTTTCAAAAATTTTCAGAACATCGCAGAAAGTAATTTTAGAAAGAAAAGAATGAGACATCGGCGAGGCTTATTTTCCATTAGAATTCATTAAAAGATTATTGCGAGCATTAAGCAACCGGATGTAAATCATAATAGCTCCATCATAAATTCATTAAGCAGGAAAGAAACTTTCCCATCTGCGGTAGTTCTATTTATTTGAGGGTGAGTTATGACAAAGCGCCGGTAGCGATGTTTAGTTGGCTATTCATCATTTATATTAGAATGGATAACTTCGTGAACATTTCAAGAGCAGACGATAAAAGCGTAACACAATGAAAAAAAGGAATGGCAATACTTTGAAAATAAAAGAGAAGGGGAATATGTGGCTGAAAGATGGATCAAAATGGAATTTTTGTTTCACTTTTAACGCACTCATCTTTTAAGTACAAAATTTGACGATCAAGAAAAGAAAAGGTTACATTAGTTTTTTTCTCGTTTTGGGGGATCATATACAAATTAAGATATCATACACAGAAAAAAATTCTAAATTCTTATTAAATATTCAAACAATTTCTATTTTCGATAAACTGATCCAATGCATAAAACTGATTATGTTAGAAGGATTTCACATACACAGAGTTATAGAATTGTAGTTAAAAACTAATCTTTAACAAATAATGTTTATTTTTTGAAATACTTTATATAAATATTAATTTTAGTGTTTTGTGAACATGTATACAAGAGTTATAGACTGTCATTAATTGTACATTTTATATATTTACAATTTTATTAATTTTATGCTAGTGAAATAATTTGTTACTATTTAGGTCAAATATATAAAATAAAAGATTAACAACATTATGATTTATTTGAGTTTCTGCATTTGCAATTTAAAACTATGTATTTAAAAGCAGCAAAAGAAGTACTATAATTACATTTTATATGAGACATTTTTAAAATATGCATTTTAGATTATAAGAATAAGATTTTTCATTTTTATAAAATTCAGACAAATTAATCAATTTGAGTATTAGTCAAAACATAGACAACATTCATTTTTGAAAAATATCATTCAGCAGAAAATTGTCTTTTAGTTAAAACTATGAGTTACTAAACTAAGAAAATGGTAAATATTTTGCAGAAACTTATTATTTATCAAACTAAAAAAAAAAAAACATTGTTCTTTCTCATCATTAGAAGGCAAAGTGTTCTAAAGAATGGAAAACACATGTAGCTATGTTAAAGGTCTTTATCAAAGTCTTTGTAAAGTGTTTCTTGTTCAATAAATAAATATTATCAAGTCCATTAATATATACTTATTTAAGTAATGTGAAATGCTTATTGACTACTTATATCTTCTTGCCAAAATATTCAGTCTAATTAAAATTTGGCTCTTTAATAAAATGTTCACAAGGCTTTATTAACACAAGAACATCAAACTGAAGTATTGTAACACCTTTTGAATCTCAATAAATCTCCATTTTTGAAAAAAAAAGCTTCTGCTACATTTTTTCTATTTGTTAAGCTATATTCACTGTTATCAACATCTTAATACGAAACATGTGTGTGTGTGTGTGTGTGTGTGTGTGTGTGTGTGTGTGTGTGTGTGTGTGTGTGTGTGTGTGTGTGTGTGTGTGTGTGTGTGTGTGTGTTTGTGTGTGTGTTTGTGTGTGTGTGTGTGTGTTTGCTCTGCAATTTCCATTTCAGACATAAACGACTTTTCCACATCTTAGTGCAAGTAGAGGCCATTATTCACATTTTTGATTATTATGTATGAACAAAAATCATCTTATTTACAAAGTATCATACATAAATTTGTGTAATATAACCTATTTATATGTGGTATCAGTGACCCATTTATTGTTGTGTGCAAAAATATTTTTAGGTGATTATTTTATCTGCAGTTTTAGAAAAAATGGATGCCGTCAAAATTAAACTTTCCTTGAATGACAAGGAAATTCATCTGGAACATACTCAAAGACGGAAATAATTTAAGTCATTATATTTGCCACAGTTTAAAAATAATTTACTGTAAACATTGTTAAAATCAGTTTAAATAAAATAGAAACAAGAAGGTAAATAAACAATTAATTCAATATTAATCACTCTTACATTAATAGTAATTTAAAGAGACGGTTTTGAACTTTACAAATTTTTCATAACAGACAATTAAAGTAAACTATCAATAATGTAATTGAAAAAGTGACATTAAAATGAATGAAAAGGTAACAAGTCAATTACTATATTTTAATTTATATAAATATCACTTTTTCTATTACATCATTTAACGTTCGCTGCAAATTATTTAATTTCCGCGAAGTATACATTTATCTTATATACATCTCATAATAATACGTAATATGCATTTATAATATATATATATATATATATATATGTATGTATATTTTCAGTGTTGATATATAATCGTATATTAGCTGCACATGATATCAATTTCCCACTTAAATTGCAGTAATATGTCGATGGTCCCTTACATTCACATTTCCAATATGAAAATCATTTCTCAGAGCATTTCAATTGTTGAAAAATTTGAAACAATTTGTTCATAGAATTTTTTTGAGCAATTTTACT
>JAPDSC010076566.1:36815-50830 GCA_026290005.1 Latrodectus geometricus | reverse complement strand
CATAGATATTCTTAAGTGCCACCAATTAAAAATAAACATTTATCTACTGATAGCTAAATTTCAAATAAAGAGCAATTAAAACTTTGCCTATGTTATCACAAAATAAAAAACAAAACTTAGATAAAATGCTCTTCTTTTATCATTAAGCGTTTAAATATTGCTTCGTCGGTTATGTATGCTTATGCGGGAGCCGGAGGGAATAAACATAGTTGCTTCACTGTTTTAAGTGCAGAATGCGTTATTTGGCAGTTTTTTTTTCGCACTTAGCGGTCGATATATTCGAAAGGCGTGCACCAATGCTGATAACAAAAATCGGCTTTCTCCCTGGCGATGCGACGTCATTGTCAGCGGCACAGAGGCATTTGTTCCGGCTATCAAACTTTCGCATTTTGGCACGATCCAGAGAAATAAAAAAAAACGAAAAACGTAATTAACCTCCTTTTAACAAAGAAGCACAAAAGAATATCGAGCGTGTGCGCAAAAAAATCGTGTCGTTATTAATAATAAGAAAAAAAAACTGTTTCCCTCATCTAACGTCCGAAGCAGAAAATGCAGTACCTTTACATTTTAATCACGGTATTAATTAAGGGCGATAATGTCCCGTTAAATAATTGGTATTCATAGGGTATCAATGCCAAATCATTTGAATCCTGATAAATTGTTTTCTTTAAGATGGAAGTAAAATAATTCTGTTTCGTATGTGTAATACACTGATTTTTAAATACAGAGAAGCACAACAGTTTTAAGGAAATAAATATATTTTAAAAAATATTACTATTCAAATATGGAAATGCGATGTTTATATTTTAATCTGTTGCATTTTTATGCACACAGTTTATGATAACCATATGATTGAAATAATCAACCGACTACATGATAATACTCTTATTGTTGTTTTCATGTGCCAGCTAGGCTCGCAATATGGGGTGGCTGCTCCAGTTTTCCTGATGAACCGTATTTGGTGTGGAATCCGACTTCTTCAGTTCACTCGTTTATATAGGGCGGGCCATATGCATCATCTCAGAAGAAGAAAGGACAAAGAAACATAAAGAAAGAAAAGAAACGGGATTCGAAACAGAAACCAAAAGCCTAGGAGTCAGGAGCGCTGACCACTCTGGCATCGGTTTGCAATGCAATTTTAAACATGTTGAATTACAATAGAAGAATCTCAGCAAATCACACTGAATTGAGTTTTGAACTTAAATAAGAAAATGCGAAGCATAATGCATAACCTTCATAATAACATTTTAATTTAAAATATTTAATGAATTTTAGTAAATATAAATAAAATAACATAACAGAAATTGATATTAAGATTACACATTTTGAGTGTTGAAAAATATTTTAAACCTAAATATATCAATTTCATGCTATTTATGAATTCAAAGGTAATTATAAATATTATAAATAAATATTATTTTTATAAGTATTGAATTCTTTTGTAGCATGAATTATGAGAATATGATATTTGTTTTCAATTCCGAAAACAAAACACAGTATATGACTCTTCTGTTATATTACAAATATTTTCACCAGAGTAACTTTCTTAAATAGATCATTCTTTTCCAAATAGATCATTACATAAATAAATTAAAAGACAGTAATTATCCTAGTAAGCGTTTTACTATAATGTAAATCTTTTTGCTTCTTAATTACAATAAAGAGGAATATTGAAAAATATTTTCATTGGATTTTATGTTCTGAATATATTTATCCTTTTTCCTATTTTAATCACGCATTTAATTCATAATTTCCGAGTAATTTAATTAATTTATAGTAAAAATGCTTGTAAATCATATTACACAAAAAAAGATGTAGAATATATCAATTCCAATAAATACATGTTAAAAGAAAAAAACTGTGTCTTTAAATTTTTAAACGAAAACCAAACACCTAGTCATTGCGATTAAACCTATTTTTTTGTAATGTTAGAAGTATAAAAGTTAATTGTTTACTTTTAAAAAAATATATAAAATCCATTAATAACTGTAAAAAAATTTATATCGAAAATGAATATTTTATTACGATAGTGTTTTGAAATATTAAAGCAAACTTCATATTCTCTTTTTGATATTTTCAAATTTCGACTTTAAAATGCGATACGTTAAGAAAACATTAAAATACTTTTATGTTAAAAATATAATTTAGCAAGTTTTCTCCCTAAAAATTATCAACAAAATTCAATTAAATTTCTTTTCTTTTGTTATGAGTGGATAAGAAAAAAAACAATTTTTTCTAACAATATTTAAAAAAACATTCAATTGCGATAAATGTATTAAATTTACAGAGCTTAGACAAAGAAAAACATTTAAACAATATTTAATGTAAAAAACATTAAAAGAATATTTAATCATTTTAGTATTTAATATGCATTTTTTTCTAATTTTATTTAAAATCCTTATTTACTAAACATATTTTCATAACCAAGAAACTTTTATTAAATTAATCATGTTTGATTTGATAAAAAGTGTTTTTGTGAATAAAATTTAAAATTTTTGAAAACATTTTATTTTTGAAATATTTACTTCATAACAATTCCTGTAAGTTTTCTTTAAAAAAATGTTATTGACATTTGTATCCAACATGAGACGAGGAATGACTTGAGAAAAAAAAAAGCTGTTCAATCCTCAAACAGTTGAATAGCTTAATGACAGTAAAATTTAGGTAGAATGAACTATTGCCATTTACTCATTTTATAGTACATATTTTCATTTTATATATCTTCAGGAATATGTACTATTATATCTTTATATTGCAATTCTACTAATTGGTTATGAAGAAACTGTAATTATGTTTGATAACTTCTAGAAAAACAAAATAAACCCTTCCCTTCTATACATAACTATTTTTAAAAGTTTTAAAAAAAAAAATTATGTCTCCTCTTTGATTTGAGGTGCAGATATAAAGAGAAATAAACCGAATCACACAAATGATGAAATTTTATTATGGTAATCAATAATATATAGAAATTAATAATTTTATAATTTTTATTTGACTTTATAAGTGGAAGATGAAACAAAATACATGAAAGGTATAAAAAGAAAAAAATATTAAAAATTCTTTTTAAATTATGAAATTTTACTAGCTTAAATTATCATTGCCTGCAAACTAATTGTTATTGAATATTTTAGAAGAGAACATTTTCTGAGTAAAAATAACTTAATAAACATGATTCGATACAATTTTCGATGCAAAGTTTCAATTTAGAAATAAATTAAATGAAAAAGTAAACACAATATTGATTGCTGTTTCTTAAAACTACTTAAATAATTAGAAAAATTAAAAAAAAATATTAACTTCGCAGCACTCAGTACAATTTTGTCATTTGGAAATTCATTTTCCTAGTAGAAAATTAACAATTCATTTCATTTGAAATTTCATTTAATTACAATTGATTCCTTGTTTTAATTGAATCAAGTGACGTAATGTAACATTTCCAAAAAAAAAAAAAAATGGAACCCAACTATTTTTTGTGATTTATTAACGTATTGCTAAATTAAATTTTATATTTTCTAACAATATTTAAATAATGCATACTTAAGAAATGTATTTATTTATTTATTTTAAATATTGTTTATTATGATTGTTTCTTTAGTTGATTTAAGATTTCCCTCTCCTCGTGATTCTTAACTTGACAAGGAATTGCAACTATAAAACGCATCCACACACACACATACACAAGACTCACAAATGTGTACGTTTCAGAAAAGATTTGGACTCCCAAGTTTTTAAGAGAATGTCAGGTAGTTAAGCATTTAAATGACAAATGATATTTAAAAGTATTATTACTGAGCAATCTTTTATTAAATATTTTATCACAGTTACGCTCTATAAATAAAAAATGGTTGATTTTAATGTTTAGCTTTATTTAAAAAGAACTAACTTTGAAAGAATAATTAAAAACTATGTATACAAAATATATTCAGACGAAAGTATATTCAAAAGGTTATTAAACTGCTTTTTATTTTTGGTTGCATTTTTAACAATTTGAAATAATGTTATGCCCATTTAATAACATATGTTTTTATAAAGTTAATATTCAACTAAAAATGTATGCATGAATAAATAAAAATAATATGTAAGTTTACATTAAGATATATTGTGAATTTATATTACATTCACAATAAAAATTAAACTTCAAACAAAATCAATTAACTTGAACCAAAAAATTTAATTTTCAAAAAGAAATTAAATTTTAACCATGTAGTTTACATGTTAGAAATTTTATTTGTTTTGGCGGTATTCAATTTCTTAATAAACTAAAAAATATATTAATTTGCGAGAACCTCATTATTTTATTTTTATACTTTTAGATACCACTACATTATGTTTATCTTAATGCAATCAATATTTTCTACGAATTTTTCTCATAGCATTTTGCTATGAAATAAATTCGAAAAAACATTGTTTATATTAGGTAAATATTGATTACATTTTGATAGTGTAGAATTTTAAGAAAAATGAATGCTCACTTTTGAGAGAGAAAGTGAAGTTAAGTGAAAAAAAGAGAGACCTCTTCACAAAAAAATATTCCAAAAATTAATGTTATAAAAATAAATTTGTGTCATTAATTGAGTTTCTTCCTAAATTCTTTTACTGTAACACTTTTTACAGAATTTTCATTGGTAAATTAAAACTTGTACTAGTATCTACATAGAAAAATAAAAGGAGAAATGCGCTCTTAAAATGTAACCAAGAGATGAGGCGCTTAGAGATCTTCCCATTCTTCAAAAACCACTGCACTCTTTCTCCCCTCCTCCAAATAGTTTAACACGCTTTTGGCGAAATCTTTCTCCTTTTACACCCAAACACTAAAGGAATGATTTACGCTTTTGTATTAACCTTCCCGAAAAAGACAAGAAAACCGCGTCCGGAAAATCGGTGGCTAATGTGGATAACAATCATTTTGTGCCTTGTAAAGCAAGCAAACGCGAGACATAAGAATTTTTAGCCGGAGCTTGCGAAGGAAGTAAACACTGGAAATCGCCGGACTCCATCCCATAAACTCCCCCGGAGCGCGCAACCAGTGCCTCTTGCAGCTTCCTCTCGCCCAGAAACTTTTATGACTCTGGCTTTATGGTCCATATTTTAACGTAACCGCCACCGCCGCTCCCTTAATCTTGAGGTAACAGATGGGATCGCCGTAGTAGCTGAGCACCGATGAAAACAAGGATGGGGGAGGGGTTGTTTCCACTGGAAGAAAGGGGGATGCAAGGAAGCCAAAAGAAAAACAAAAAAGAAATAGCCATTGATCTCTAGCTTTCAGCCCTTAGAACGCTTTCCAAGAAAAATATGCATAATTTTTCTTTTACATTACACAAGCTGTTTGATTTATGAGTGAGAAAAGTGAACATTAGGTATTTCTACTTGTATTTTTTTTACTGTTTCAAAGTAAAGTGCTTAAAACTAGAAAAATTAATTGATGTATAAATCTCTAAATATACGTTTTAGAAGTCTTTCTGCACTAAACATTTTAGCAAAAATTTTTTAAAAAACTGCATTTTTATCTGATTATAATTAAGTTGAAAAAATATTTCTTTTTTGGTAGTGCTGTATTTATTGTAAGATACTTGCAATAAATCTTTACTACATCCAAAGCAAAAAAAAAAAAAAAAAAAAAAAAAAAAAAACTTCTTGATGATTTTTTATCCATATTTAATGTAGAAATATATTTTATAAATACATAGCCGTCCCTTGCAATATTTACAATATTTTATTTAAATTAAATGATTAAATTTTTATACATAATCCATTTAAATAAAACAATCCGATAAACTATTTAGCACTGCTTAACAAGAAGTTTTCTTTAAAAAGATCTCCCAAGTGCTTAAAATATAATAAGAAGCTTGAGAATTATAGTTAAATTTAGTGTTAAATCAGTAACATCATGCAAATTATCCTTTCACGAATGCACGAATGAAAGTTTCCTAT
The DNA here is from genome assembly GCA_026290005.1 of Latrodectus geometricus. NCBI lineage: Eukaryota > Metazoa > Arthropoda > Arachnida > Araneae > Theridiidae > Latrodectus > Latrodectus geometricus. Next base: position 44,899 of record JAPDSC010076566.1, on the reverse strand, counting down.
GGAAAAAAAATAACATTAATAAGAAATATTGATTTCTTATCATGTTCTTTTATTTTATGTAGTTTTTATTGTTTATTTAACACTTAACTATTCAAAATTTTAATACAATTAATTTCATTTAATTATTTATTACTTAATTTTAAATTTCATTTTTATTGGTCAGAACAAAGTTTTTTTTTTAAAATCTAACTTATGTTTTTGGTAATCATATTTATTTGTTTCTAATAATTTTTTCGATTTCTCTTTGATATACATTTTACAGCATGATTGTTAGACTGTAATGATATGAAATTTAGGCATCTGTTTTTATGAAACTGAAAGAAAATTATAATTTGTGCACCACTGATAATTTTCTTTGATGAAAATATAATGGTGAGGATTTTTTTCGTTATAGGTTATTAACATTCATTAGAGATCATTACACAATAATAACATCCAACTTTCAAAACATGTATTAATTAACGCTTATTATACTACTTAAATACACATACAGTATAGTTAAGACCTTTGGTTTGTTTATTTTAAACTTATAATATACATTTTTTTAATTAATATGAAACTGAGTTAAAAACTTTGAACTAGTATGCATTTCTTATCATATTCATGCGAAATGTTGTATATATTCATAAACTCTTTCTCTGAAGAAACGATGCAGAAAATGTGAGGAATTTGATGAGTTATTAAAAACTGTTGTCAGGTCAAAAACCAAATAATGTTTCAGAAGTCTGTTTTGTACTATTTAAAGAACTTCTTACAGACTTGCACGCCAGTCAGGCAACTTTCGCCTAACATAGCTTCTAGTGAAAAATTTCCCTTTTAGCTTTCAGGAAAATATTGTTTTTCGGAAAATACCAATATTTACTGTTTTGTTAATAATATTTCCTAATTATTTAGATTTGTTCAAAATGCTTACTTTTACCACGATATGAAAATTTGCATTTATATGAGCTGAAACCAAAATCTAATGAGGTGTGAATCTTGAAAATTTTATTTAATTGCAAAGCTATTCTGTTGTTGTTACATATGACATTTGGTAAAGCCAACCCCGTCCACCAAGGACTAGGCGAATGAAGTCAGACAGAGAGCTTTCCGTTTTTGAACTGAGTACCCCCCTACGAGAGTGGAAGTATGATTTTTGGCTCATAGATGGCAGCACTATCTGGAACTTTCAATTTAGAGTTAGAAGCCCTAGAAGACCAGACTTTGCTCCTAACATTTCCAAATGTATTAATTTGGAATGGTAACATTGAGGACTTTGCAATAACGATTTATTTTATGGAACCCAGTCACCATTAGTGAACAAGACGGATATTCAGTTAAGCTGGGATTAAAACTCACCACCTTCTAGTAACGAGAACGAAGCGTTAACCAACCAGGCCGTTGGAAAGCTTTTAAATCAGGAAATCACAGGAGTCCTTTTATCCGCTTTCCAATATAGTTTCTAGATGCGGAATTTTGTGGAAAACGAAACCGTTTTAGAGAGAGAGCTGCAGTGGGAAGCTGCAGTGGGATATAAAATATTAGTAAGATGGAATAGTTTTATGGAACTACTGAGAAAATCAACAAAAAGACATGTAAAAATAGTTGAAAGTGAACAGAATCAAATCTAATTATTTAGTTGACTAAGAGATGAGAATGAGAGACTTTTAACTACTTTAAATCAAATTTCAAATGTCATCACTATTTGTACAGAGAAGTGTAAAAATAGCATATAAAATACTAATGTCATAATATTTAGGATTATTACAATGGTTGAAAAATCTTGATGATGTTTAAACAAAAGTTTTTCTGTCAGTTTTAAAATATGTGCTCAGTAATGAGATTGAAGCTTTTATCTTACAACGACAAGAAGAAATGGATTCTATAACATTCGCTTATTTTGAAAGCGAATGTTATAGAATGTCTCTTATACTTAAGATATTGCATTCTATACAATAGTTTCCTTTTTTAACGTATACCCATTCAAGCATTTATTCTTAGACTAGAAAAGGAGATTAAAAAGATTATTTTTAAAATTACGATACTTACACGTTTTGATACTTAAAATTATTAAAAGTTAAATATTTTTTCAGTACAGGTGGAATTTTTTTTATATTTAGAGAAAAGATTGAAATTAGAACTTCAATTATTTTTATGGATTATATTCTTTTATTATAAATCTATATATGAAACTACATAGTTTGTTTATTCATTTAATATAATCTTCAAGAGAGTGCATATTCAAACACACTTTGCAGTACATTGTTATTACGTATTTCTCCTTATTTTCTGGTGTTATTTTATTCTTTAATACATGAAGAAATTTAATACATGAATATTTATAAGTAAATTAATCTGCTCAAGTGTTGTTTTAAAGTTAAATAAATATAGAATTTTTAATTTCGAAAGACTTTATTTACTCTGATAAGATAATTTTATTATAACATCTAGTTATGAATTTTTAACAATTTTCAGATAAAATGTGTCACCATTTCATCATTAGAACATAAACAATTAATAATTGTGTGCATCGAATGATTTTCTTTTTTAATTTTCCAGGTATAAATTTATTTTTTACAAATGAATATAAAGCATATCATTTTCTTGATTATTAACGTTTAGAAAAGAAAATGTACTACTTCTTTTTCCTATTTTTTCCAGGCATTTTTTTTTATTACTTGATACATGAAACAATTATTATTTATAAGCAAATAAAGCCATTTAAGTACTGATTTTACAGTTAAATAAATATTAGGTTTTTAATTTCGAAAGATTTTAAATGTTAGAATAATTTCAGTATGACCTGTAGTCATAAATTTGTAACAATTATTAATAGTTCATCTTGGGAACATAGACAATTAATTATTGTGTACATCAATTTTCTTTTTGATTTTTCAGGGATAAATTTATTTTTTACTAATAAATATATAAAAAATGTTATTTTTCTGATGGCTTACACTTAGACGAGAAAATTAACAACTTTTTTCTTTCTTTATTTTTTAGTGGTTAGATTTCTAAATAAAAAAAATGTCTCAAAATATTGTGAAAGTTTTTGCAAAATAAATCCAAAAGAATCCATTCTCTTATATTCGTTCGGAAAATTTAATTTACAGAAACATTTCGTTCGGTGTTTCCAGAGCCAAGACATCGAGTGAATGGCTGTATACGGAGATTGAATCCATTTGGACAGGTTGAACTGAATGAAAATCAGCATTGTTTGATATTATTTGCAGATCGCCGTACTCACAAGGGGTTGCATGTCAGGCTTTCTGTGGAAGAAGCCACGCACTATAAATATTTAGATGACGCTTCTATTTGTTTCGAGATATATTCTATGTTTCAGAAAGATACATAAAAAGCTGAAATGGAAAACGAAGAACGTGCAGAGTTTTCTTGAAATTTCTCGAAAATGTTTCAAATATTTAAATGTAAAAACATCTTTGAAACCATCTCTATCTTCGAAATACTCGAAAAAATCCCATAATAAATACATACAGTTAACAATTCTTTCATATTTTAAATGAAAAGACACTTAATACTTTATCAAATGTATACATAAGAAATTGGATTTTATTTTAAACGAGATAAGAAATATTAACAGATTTTTAAATTATCTTAATTTTAACGATAGTTAAATTATCCATTTAGTGAGGTATATGATTTTTCATAAAAATATTTGATGTGAAATTTATTTCAAAATAAAATGTATCTTCGTACAAAGCAAAGCATAAAACAGAAAAAGTTGTCTTTTGTTAGTTGAAAAAATAAATGTTTGAGAAAATCAATCATATGAGCTAGTTTTATCACAAATAATACTCAAGTCTGAAAAAAAAACTACTCACTGATCAATCAAATACCATATATGAATTCTTCTTGATTGATCGGCTCGCCTTGTAACTAACACCTCAAATGTCATCTAAAGATATATCCCATCAAAAAAGTAATTATTTTCAGCTCTTAAGTTATGCTTTGTGCTTAAATCTCATTAGTTTCGTAGTCGAAGCATCAGTTAAAAATGGAAACAAAATTTACTTTTCAGTCTGTAAACATGAACAAATACAACATGTTAATAAGTGGACACCAGAAAATAAGCTCTCGTGAAATAAAAATCTTGGGATCATCTATAAAATTATTTTAATACCTCTTTTCCTTTATATTATTTATTAAGGATGAAACTGTGTTAGTTTTTATATTAGAATTGTATTAATGTAATTCAGAATAATTTAAGATTTTTATTTCTTTGATTGAAAAACTATCTTTTTAATCTTAATAGTTCTGTTGAAATATTAAAGATTCTACGTCAGGGAAAATAATGCAAATATGTCCACCCACATATTTTATTATAGAATTTTGGCTCAAGAATGCCTTCCTTAATGTGAAATTTCGGAGTAAAATAATAAGCTTTATAGAAAAATTTATCATCAATGAAAATATATATTTTGAAAGACGGGAAAATATGAATATTTTCTCATAAATTGAACCTGCATTATTTGTGATATTCTTTAACGCTTCAAATTTCTACTTCATTGTTTTGCTTCCTGAAGCGAAATATTTTTTTCATCTGCCAAAGAACAATTTCTCGCTGTCAGCCTTTCAGTGACAGCCACCGTTTTTTTCACTGAATTTGTCCAAAAATGTTTTGTTTGACTTGCTGGAAAATCTTTACAAATAAGTCGACCATAAAAAATAAAGAAATGAAGAAAGCTTTTGAAAATATGATTGAGTCTGGAGGATTCTTCTCATAAAAATTTTTCCTGATACCTTATAGATAACAGTTTCTACGATCTGTTTGACACGAATGAGTTTTTCAACAAAAATTACTTCCATACTTCAGTAACAAAGTTTTCGAGAAAAAGTACTAAATAACTAACCATAAAAAAGATTCCTCGAGTTTTAAAAAGTTTATTCTGCTTTAAAATAGAGCTATTCACTAGAATCTTTTATCTAATAACACTTCATGCATACATTACATACTTTCGCAAATTTTATATAAAAGTTAGAATTTATTTAAAATCATTGTTATTATTGCATTGAAGCAGAAAATATTTAAATGCATCATTACCATTAATCTGAGTAGAACTTATTCAATAATTAAATATCTGAAATTTTATATACTTAGTGTATATTTAAACTAGAAAAGGAAATCGGATTTAAATATAATAAAAAGTTGTTTTATTAAAACCTGATTGGAGGGTGGGAAATTTCTTATAGAGAAATCAAAACACAGTAATATCATCATAGTTATTAGTAGCTGGATGAAATTTCTAGGTAATGTTGCTGTTATCAGTATGGTTGGGATGAGGAATTTGCAAAAAAGTAAGGATTTATTACATCAACTGCGTATAGTCTCGTCTTAAATAAACAATAAACACAGATTAATGGTATTTGTTAATAAGCTAAAGGATCACAGCTTTAGATGCGATATTTACTAGCAAAAAAAAAAAAAAAAAAAAATTCAAAACAGATTTTAGAGATGACTTTTTTATAATGAATATTAATGTATTTATTAATAAAATGATTAACACACAATTAAAAATTAAAAATTTAAAATACAGTTGTAATTATAAATTAATAAAAAAATATTAATATTCCAATAACAATACAAAATATGTAGAGCAGTTTAGGGGTCAAATTACAATTGCGAAGATCATTGCACAATTAATAACAGTGGTGTAACAATTATAAAACATACATTAAACTATATCTATCTAACGTAATGATTAAAACCACTTGCATTTGTTATATCCAATGCTTTTACAGTCGTCACACTCTTAATCAATGACCTCAAATGGCAGAACGCCAGTGTCTTGTAATAGAATCGCATACTTTAGAATAATCAAAGCTCGATTGTAGTTGCCCTTAAATAACGAGATGATATGGATATATTAAGTTTTGATTTTATCATTCATGTGTATAACGAAGTAATTTTAAAATTTTCCAGATTAAGAATCTTCCAAAACTATGATCTTTATTAAAATTTTGATTTTAAATTACTAATAGTATGAAATTAATTGATGTTAAAATGTTCTTGAAAAAATTATCAAAATGATCACAGATCAAGAAACGGACAATACAAGATATCATAGAAGCAAAGAAGCAGTTTAAAATCCCTCACCTGGAATAAGTATTGTGCTAATTATCACTTTTCGAATGGAAAATTGTGTTTGTAGTCACTCATTCTTTTGCATATCAAATTACATTCTGCAGTTTTTAAACTCAATAATAATTCAAGTTTAAGTGTTACAGTAAGACAATGTAATCAATTGTTGTTTTGGAGCAAAATTAATGACTCAAACACATTATATTCAAATGCATTTTCTTAACTTATAAAACTTTAAAAATCTTAAGTTTTCAACGTAACAGGATACTTATTTTGATGAATATATTTGTTGTTAAGTATATAGAAAAAGTAGCATCATCACTGTAATATCTTCCATAAATTTGTCACTATCTATGAATAGAATTATGTAAAAAATTGTCTTAGCCCCTGTTATATAAAACACCTATGACACGAAAATTGCCTCAAGAGAATAGTAATTATATGATAGGAAAATATAATTTGCCCATGAAAAAATAATTTTTTCAGGTGGCAAAAATTTTATTATATCAAAAATATTATTTAAATTAAATATTTCACATAAATTGAAACTGAAAAAATCAAAAATTACTAAATAAAAATATGAAAGAATGTTTAAATAAGAGTCACCGTGTAAAACTAGATACTGAATATCGATTACTGAACAGAAAGAAACATGTTTTTGAAAGCGTATTTCGCATTCAAGTTGCATTTCACAATTTCAGAGTGCTAAAAGTATCCCCTATTTTTATATTTATTCAATCAAAGAGGCGGCTGACATCAGATAAGAAGGGACTTTTCTAAATTCAATTGTAAATCCAAGCTTATAGCTCACACCTATCATTTTCCCTGCATTTTCAAGGTATTTTTTTTTCATTTTACTAAATTATATTATGGACCATTATTTATAATGCAATGTAAATGCGCAAATTAGAAATTTCTAATATTAAAATAAAATTTCAATATGAAAGTTTTGTATTTTATTTCTATCTCTTGAAAAATAATGCATTTGAAATTTTCACCCATAATTTTTTAATTTCAATCACTTTTGCAAATATGTAGAGAAATATTTTAATGAAATATAATTTCTTTATAAAATCTATAAAATTTGATGATAAATACGTTTTCAAATCGAATACATTAATGTCACACTGGGAAATTTATGAGTAAACTTTCAACCTATAAAAAAGACTAAAACTAAAAATTTTGCTTACAATAATTTTACAATTTTATATAATTTAATGTTTAGTAATTCAACAAAAATTTTGTTTTATACTTACATAGATTTTTTTTCAATTCTATATGGTTGCCTGGTATTATATCAAAACTAACCAATGTATGTTCTAATAAAAATTATTTCCATTGTAAAATTATAGTGAATACATTTTCTAGTGATATTTATATATTATTCTGTTCTTAATTAAATTTATATCTCAATGTATTTTTAGAATAAGTAAACCGGCAGAAAGTTATAATTTAATGTATCTTTTTGTTTAAAATTTTTGTGCAAAAATATTTTGAACTTAATATAGAGACTTTATTAAAATTTTGATAGAAGAAATTGACTTGTTGATCATTGAGGAAAAAAAAATTGCGACAAAAAACAGGGGATACTTGATGTCTTCAAATATATTCGTCTATTTAAATAATGATACTGAACCTAGGATGAAAAATATCTTACTGCATAACAGTTTATTAAAACTGCAATGCGTTTCAGAGTTTTAATATTTTTTATCAAATTATTAGTGACGTGACAAAAATATATTCAAAAAAAAAAAAAAAAAATCCCTGTCTTAAGCATCAACACGCATCAATCAACTAGACACTTCTTATATTTCTTATTGCACTTTTTACTACAATAAATTTCTGTAATGTGTCTTCTCAAATTCTCAAAACATCTTAAATTTTATTTTATGATTCCTAGAATTTATAAATACAATTTATATGTTTATAAACGTAAGCCACCTTATCTATCAACATAGATTATAGTAAGATCCTAAAAACATTAATAGTTTAGTCAATTTTTTTT
>JAPDSC010076566.1:6091-31815 GCA_026290005.1 Latrodectus geometricus | reverse complement strand
AAAAGTGTAAGAGATTTACATACCATGTAAAACTCTTTTACAGACACGAATACAACATGTAATTAAGAAAACATGCACAAATCCAGCAGGGAATAGGTATATTATAGTAATAAAGTGTAACATAACATTGACCTTCTCCATATGCGTCAGACGTTAATCATTAAACATATTACAAGCTACCTCTAATCTCATCCTGAAACTTCACGCTCCCTTTCTACTTAGGTTTTTAGATTGCATATACCCTGCACTATCCTAAAACCGACGATAAAGAGATGTTAAGAGTGGAATATAATTCAAAGTCTGCAATAGGCCATGCTGATGCAACCGCCTACAGACATCCTCAAACAATGGTATTGTTAAGATAAGATGGTATCGTTGGTATAAGATAGTTACCGAGACAAGTTCGTTATAATCTTTCTACTGTTTCTTTTGACAATCAGTTTTCTTTCGACAAACTGTTTAGTCTTGCAATTACATTGTCGAAAGAAAACTGATTCCTGAAGAAAACTGAGTGTTGCAATTACAATGTAGAAAGACAACTACAAATTAGACATTGTAATTTAGACTCGCTTTTCCGCGACTTAAGTAACACTCTTTAAAATTTCAACTGTGTGATATTGACATTTGCATATGTTCACATTGAATTTAATAATTAAGCCACATAAAATAACGTCAACGGGTTTCGGTGTCATTACTAATTAAGTATAGCACTATGCTAACTGACACGTGACATCTTATCTTCTTATTTTCTTATATATTCTTCATTCACTTTTTTACTGTGATTTTCTATAAAATACAAGTGTATTATTTTTGAATATATCCATGATAATCCTCCAAGCGAAATTTTAACTTTAGAGTGCATAAAACTGGTATACATATTACATTTTACTTTACAGGAATAATATAGACCAGCCGAGTAAATTTTGTTGAAAAAGAATTGGATGGCACATACTGGTTCAACTGCCAAAACAGATTCAACGCTAAGTTACAATTTGTCGATCATACGGCCTGAGGTATGGTAACAAACCAATTACTCGAAAACTATTGATGACATGTTTCAGTTTGTATTGTTGTTGTTGCACCAGCATACTTCTCTGTATCTATCTTTGAATTGAGAAATTTATCTATAATTCAATGAAAGAATGTGATTGGCTGGACATCAATCGAACTTTTTAAGGATCAAAAAGTTCTGAGCAATAATGGTATCAAATGGGAGTGATGAAGTTATCTTGCTGAAACCTAATAATTTATTGAAAAGTTGAGCTACCGTAAAAATACAATAGTCATTGTTTAATTTTGTCAGTGTTAACAAGAAATGACAGAAATGCGTATCCATTGTTACCAGTGAAAACTGTAAATGCCTATTTACAGTATTGCCGCGAAGATCGGATGGGGTCAATATGAAATTGTAAGCAAAATAAATATTTGTCTAAAAACATGATGTCAAGCCATTAATGTGAGCAATCTCATTATTGATGGTGCTGGTGTCTAGCATATTGTCAGTTATAACAACAATATGTGTAGAACATTTGGTGCCTTGCAAATGTTTCCATTTCTTGATTTCGGACTCATGACTTGTCTGTATGATCGATTAACGCATTGTATATGACATGTTTCCCAATAATTTTTAAAATGTCAACTCTTTTCAATTCTAATGTACATGTGTGTTTATGAATGTAAATCAAATGCTTAATAATTTACTGTAGAATAATTTCTAAAAATACAAAAATATTAGAATTTCATAATTTATCTTACCGTTATTAGTCTTACATGTCTTACAGTAATTTGTCATTAATTTATATGTATTCAAATGTATATATTTGTTAATTAAATTCTATTTATTGCTAAAATTTCTAAGTAATAAAATAATAAATTCCGTTTTAATGATTAGTTATTAAAGAATGTGATGGAAAATTAATTTGTAAAAATTTATCAATTAACAATGAAAGATGGAGTGGGTTATAATGCACTTATAAAAAAATGATTGGTGGTGAAATACCAATATACAAGCATATACAATCTATTTAGATTTCAAAAAAGGTATTGTTATTTAGTTTGCAGTTTGACGACTAAATTACTAATTGAAATCCATGAAATAATATGTTATCTTAAAATTTTTATATAACTTTAAAAACTTACAATGAGAAATTTTTAATCACATATTCTTGACAATTATTTAATTTTAAAATAAAAAAATTGCTATATGACAAATATTGTATATAATTATCACTATGTATCGATTATACCAAAATTTCAATGTTGATTTTCAAATTGATCCAAATCTTATTGGGATTTTTTTATTATGTATCAGAAAGTCAAAGGAGGATATTAATTTGTGATATGCTATAGGACAAATATAAAGAAAAAGACATTGCTCTAAAGATTAATGAAATAGTTCCCAATTTTTTTTTAGAAAATAATTTTTCAAATATCACAGTTCTTTTTGAGTCTTGATGAAATAAAATATTTTCTTGGAAATAAAGCAAAATCTTACGATCAAAATTCTTCACTAGGAATGTGTCATTTGTGAGCAGTGGTGCTCTTTAACTCGTTTGTTTTTTCCTCACAAACAACTTTTTATTGGTAAGTCATTCGTATGAAGAGAAAACAGGAAAAAAATATTTTATCTTTAAATAAGTATCGCCACTGCATTTTCCTGCTTCTCTTCCACGGTTGGAATGTTCATTACATGCGATGAAAGAATTTAGGGAATGTCCGCTCAAAAGTTCCTTCAACTGGAACTACTAGTTATTCATCATCATTATTGAAAAAGACGTATATTTATATCATGGAAGATGAATTCCTTTTAAACCTGCCTTGATCTTTTATTTGAATTAATGAGTTCCCGAGCGTATTAGTATTTGTTGGGCAATAAATTAAATTGGTAAACCTATTAGCTGTAGAAAATATCTCCATAAGAACAGCAACTCAGTCACTTCTAGTTAGTTAAAACTTAAATATAGTCTAAAATATTTAATTTTTAAACATACTTTGTATATTTCTATTATCATTTTTTGAAAATGTACTGTCTTGAAATTTTGTTGCATAAAAGATTTTAGCTTGTGTGTTTGATTGACATTTAATTACCTATACATCATTTGTATAGATATTTAGAATTCTTCTGTATAATCGCATTACTGAATCACATTCATTTTTTAAAATCTGAAATTTCTTTTCTCTTCAGTTTTCTGAAACCTACATGACGAAGCTTATTTCAAGGTTAAATATGTCTTAGATAATTTTATGCAACTTCATCGTTACGTTTTTAATTAATTGATGAAGCAAAACTTGCTGATTATAAACTGAAACAGTTAATAATAAAACACATACTACAAGGCAAATAAATAATAAAAATATAAAATAAAAATTATTTAAAATAAGCATGGAATGCATTGTATACTTCTTGCTTTAATAGACGTATATACATTTTTAAACTTCATATATTTTGAAAACAAACCTTAATGAAACTAATTTATTAACTTCTAGCCTCAACAAAAAACGAACTAGTAATTGAACTCTAGTTGCTATGAAGTAAGGTATATACTGTTTTTAATTTCAATTATTATGTTTTGTCCTTATGTTTAACTTTTTAATTATTCCTGTGATGTACAATGTTATTTAAAGCAATATAATTAGGTTGTAATAAATATATTTTGAAAGTCAGAGCATTTATTATTCCAAGAATATTTACGGAATATAAATTGTTTTTAACAACATTCCATAAACATAAAAGCTTATAAGAAAAAGAATAACCTATGTGATGGAATTAATACCAATACATTACAAACTAAAAAAAAAAAAATTCACATTAATGCTCTGTAAAGGATATTACATTCAAGTCCATTGGCATTTATCATATAAGGTATAATCATTGAGATAATGAATTCATTTATCATGAATTCAGAACATCATGAACAAAGTAATAGTCCTCACGAATAGATAGTGCCAAGCTAAAAGATACAATTCCTTTGTGTCAAAAAATAAGAGAATAGTCAACTTTTTTGAAATAGAGGAAAATTTTTCTAAAAGGAATATACATAAGCAAATAAGAAACTAAAGAATAAGCACAGAAAAAAGTATTTCAGATAATACTAATGCTCATATAGTGTCACATTACATCTCATATGTTGAGAAATCTTTAAGGAATAGTGTGTTAAATAGAAAAGTTAAGTTTCATATATAAAGTAGAGTATTTTTTCTTAAATATTGGTTTTCTTAAATGTCATTTTATATAATTAAATGGTACTTGCTTCCTAGATTACCATTATGTAAACATTTAAACACATACATTTGTGAAACTGAAATCAATTAGACTATATCTATGATGTACAAAACTTTTCCTTTAAGATATTTTGCCCTGAAATGATCTTTTACAAGCAGTTTTTGCATATTATATATTAGAATAACATATTGTCCAATTATGACTTATAGTTACACTTTTAATTCTGTTATTCATATTTTCTCTAAATGTCACAAAATCTAAATGTCACTAAATGTCACAAAATATTTGTAATATTGTTTCTAATATGATATTACAAATATTTAATTATAAATAGTATTGGACATACCAATATATTTCTCTTTTCGTAAATATTTTTTTATAAAATATTGAGCTCTTTTAAATACTACCTTTTGATTCTCGTATTTTCAATTTATGTTAAAATCAAAATTCCTATGATTTTAATTAATAAATTTTCATGTAAGGTTTTTATATTTCACCATTAAACATTTACTGTCATGTGACACGGGATGTGTAATAAATGCATCAATCGTGATAATTATGAAAAAAACAAAGAAATTTATGTAATAATACAAAAAATACAAGCATGAGATTAAGTTTATCAGATTTATAACAATTTCCAAAAATCCTTTTTTTATGATATTTGATGTCAAAAACCTTAATTCGCATATAAACTCTTTTTCTGAAACACTTAATTTTAAGCGTAATTTATTTACTTTTTACATACAGGGTGAACCAAAAGTCAGGACGAACTTTAAAAAGGAATAATTCAAAAATGAGTCCAGTTTCAAAGATACTGGTTTCACCAAATTATTGGAAAGCAAACTACATTATGTGTGGCAACGAATAAAATATCGTTTTGTTGGTGACCAACAGATGGCGCTATAGTGTTTTATTTCACCAAAATATGATTTAGAAATAAAAAAATGTTGATCAACTGAATGTGAAATACTGAAATATAAATTCATGCACCTTGTTTAATTCTGTGAAACAATTTCCTATATTGTGTGACTGTTATAACATTTTTTGTGAGGTAAAAAAAGATAGAAGTTCACATTGTTACTTATTCCTGAAAAGCTTATTTTTGAAAACATGATTTAATTCAAATTTTTCCTTACTCCTGGTATCAAATTTTGAAAATGTTTCCACCATTTTGAAAGCAAACATGAACAGGGTGAAGCAAATTTTTTGACATACGTCTCAATAATTTTTGAGTTATTGACGAAATTTCTTCAATTATGATTTATTCAACGATGCTTGCAGAACTACCCTAAAAAGCCTTATATGTTAGATAATTCCCCAAAAAGAATTATAGATCTAGATTTGGTGACTCATGCAAATTGAAATTAAATGGCCCCCAAAGAATATTTTAAGTACTCTCATTGATAGATGGGACGTGCAGATTGTGTCCGCTCTTGTTAAACTAGATTTTTTCGGTGCTTCCAGTAAAGCAATGAAAACCAAACATAACTTTTATTTATTTTATTGGTGAGAGGTATTTTCAAAATAAGAGAAACAATAAAAACTGATTTTTAACGCATAAAACTGCTTACATTCCCTATAACTTAATGTGCCTTTGTTTTCCTATTTTACAACATTTGTTTAAAAATTTATTAAAATTTCTTACACTGATTAAAAATTTAAATATATTTTATAATTCTATTTTTGAATTTGAACTAAATATTTGTTTAATTCCTATTAAAGAGATGCTGCAGAGACTTATTGTTTAATCATTTTGATAGCCAAAATGGATTGAAATTTTTAAATTATATATTCCACTTCTCTACCAAGGAATCTGTGCCATCAAACAGAAAAACAATTCATAAATCGTAATTTGAATAGTTTAGTCAGTGATAACAAAAGGCAAATGTTGTTCAGATTTGATATTCCCTTTTCTAATATTTTAAAGAGTTTATTTATGTCGAATTATTTTGAACTGAGTACCATGTCTACTTTTAAACTACGACTTAGCTATATTCAACGAAATAACTGAAGCTCTAACAATCTTAATTAAGCTAGTATATAAAAGGTGTTTTTCAAAACTTGTTAACCAATTCAGTTTAACCTGATAAAAATTCAACTGAAATCTCCATTTAAAATAAAATATGAAATTATTATAAAACATAAATTCTTGATATATGTCTCATATTTCATTTTGTTGCAGCTAATTTCTAATCTAGTCTAACGAAGACAAACCAGATCCATGAATCCGCTGACCTTTAAGAAGTCGAAGACACACACATGAAGTTTGGAATAATAACTGCCTTCCCAAAGGAGACGCAAAAATTCCAAAATGTGTGTTGAAGAAATTCGGTATTACTCTCATTTTTACCAAAGAGAGAAGGATTTTTCACTTTCAAAATCAAGACATTTCAGGTATTCGGTAGCAAGGCGCAAAAAAGCCTCCATTTTAAATCAGAAACAACTGATTGCTAAACCAAATGACTTTAGCATCTGAGAAAATTTTTTCACAAAAATTAATGAAAATTTTAAAGAACCAGACATTACGAGAATATTACATATTTTTAAAATTCAAAATGCAGAAAGAATGCACTATGAATTCATAAAAAACGTTGGAATGATCTTTATTAAATATTATTGAGTATTACCCTAATTTAACAATAAGTGAGGGTAATGTACTGCATGCCCAATTTCAAATGTTGTTTATACATTTGTAACTATGTTAATTCATTATGTACCTATTAATAGTGAATGCTTAGATCACGTATTGCATGCAGCTCTGTGTATTTCTCTAAAAAAGTTTTCAGTCGGTCAAATACGTTGCCTATTCTTTTGGCATTAGTCTGTATAGCAATACATTTCTAATAAGCATAACACAAGTTTCAACTTAATATATGTGAATTTCTTACATTAACCTTGAAAATAACTCAATTGAAAAAAGAGGTAATATAATTTATCTAACTGTATTATTATATCTTTTGCTGTTAAATCCGTACAACAGAAAAAGAAAGCATAGATACTGATATTATTAATACAGCATATTTTAACTTCTTCAAAAAATTTCCGTCTATCAACAATTTTATATTGCATTCATGTAATGATGAAAAATTAATATCGTAAATAATTTTCCTTCAAATTAACATAAAATACTTTGCTTTTAATTTAAAACCTAAAATAAATTATTTATTTTGTGCATTCTAATGTAAAATGTATGAAATTTTTCAGCTTTAAAGGAAGAAGACATACATATACTAAAATATATAAAATTACAGCAGAAATTAACAAAACATTCCTATTATCCTTTTATTAAACTTACAGCAATTAATAAAAACAATAGCATTGGAATCTGATTTCATATTCCATTATAGTTTATATAGTTATCGTTATAAGCTTATATAGTTATCGTAAAATATTTTAGTAACTAAACATAGTGGTCGTAAAATTCGGCAAGTGATATGTATACGACATTTATCAAGAGTGCACATTAATCTACATTGACATTCAGCTTACGAGTCCCAATTTTGTTTTCCAGAATATATCGAGACATCTGAAGTAATCGATAAAAATCCTATCACTGGCCTATCAGTAATATTTTGTGGTGACATCAAAAATCTAAATCATCTAAATCGAGCGTACTTGCTCAATGAAGTATGAACGACTGCTAAATGTGGGGAAAAGTCGGGAAGGCAGAGGGTAAAGCAAAGATTGCAGCTATTAGAAAAGAAACACACTTGATGGCCTGTGCTCGTCCAGTGTGCGGACATATTTCTTCGTTAGGATTCACTAAAAAGAATCCATGTGGAGAGAAAACATCCTAATGAGGCTGCCTCTGACCATTTCCAGGCCACTAGTCACCAGGAAGGGTTCCTGCCGGCACGCACCAACTCCACTTAACCAGGGTGGAGAGCTCTTTTCCTCAATCGATCAATCTGCGGGCTGAAATGTTTTTATATTAAAGTTGGCAACTTTTTAATCTTGATTAGAGTATTGCTTTGAGATTTGGAATCAGAAATAACGATTTTTAAAAACAAAATAATTAAATATGAGATCAAAATCATTCAATGAAACAATTTATAAAAATTACTTTTTTAGGTATGTTTAGTTTAATATATATATTTCTGTTTCGTAAAATGGAATTGAAAATTTTTAAGGCAACAATTAAGGCATTTTTCGTTTTTCAAAATAATTCTTCTCAATAAAATATAAAATTTAATGTAAATTATTCAAAGTATGTCTTTTCTTCTTTACCGTCGATCAAATGAGGCTTTTTCCATCACTTTCAGTTGCATTTTAACATTTTGCATGCATTATTTCCACATCAGATGATGATATTTGACACCGCGTATCGGATAATGGGCCGTATTCATGGGTAGCAAGAGAAGAACAACGGAAAACGCCCAAGCACCAACCCTGACCTATGTGTATGCTTAAAGACACAAGCTTAACATTCATGTCCCGTTGCTCAACAGTGCCTGGGATCTATCCCTGGACCTTATGTTCCGGCGGGTTTATTTTACCACTAGCCCACGGTGAGCCTCTAATGTTGTGATATTTGTAACAGTTTGGAATTCGCATTATACTAAAATTACCCTCGAATTGGACTTTTTGTACGAAATATTACATATAGTGACATATTAATTCAATAATTATTCAAGAATCAAAATTTTTGGAGCTTGATCAAAGATCCAAATGTCACTTAGAACTGTTTATCCATGAAAAGAAAAAAAAAGTAAATTATATAAATTGATGATTTACAAAAATCTAAATAATATTGTTAACAGTTTCAGTAAATAGGATTCTTGATTAATTATTTCTTCAGTTGTGTTATAATCTCGCAGAACTTATATATAAACTTTATTTAAGTCTAAGATGTTTAATAATATTTACAATTTCTTGCCTTTTTTATTTTTAAATTAATTTTTCATATTTTTATTGTATTATTTTATATCATTACTTTTCACTTCTGTCTTTAAGTAAATATTACTATCCAATATATAAAATGGGAAGATTATAATTTTAAAATATTGAAATAGTGTTATGTATATATTCGATATGTGAATCACTTAATTTTCTAGATTTTTCAAACTGTGCAGTCATTTTAAGGTTTCACTGCAACTCTTTGGACAGATTACCAAATTGCTTATTTAAGTTATATTTATCAGTCATTACTTTATCTTTAATTAAGCTACAAATGGCTACATTCATAATTCATCGATATATTTTATACCTTGGTATGTACCAATTATTCTTCATATTTTTATATGATGAATAATAAAAAAGACTAAACTTTACAATAATATTAATTTAGATTTTAACTCTCTCCAAACATATATCATTCACACGAGTTTTTGCATAATATATTCATCTAAAAATACGTACATTTTCACAATGTTTACATTAAATTGCTCACCTTTAACCACATTTCTGTAAAATAAGTCAATTTATTTAACCCTTTAATGTTTTCAATAAATCTGCTATATCTTTGTCTTTGGAAGAATTAAGTTGCTTATCTAATCATTTTGCTCTCGTTATTTAGATAATTTGTTATTTTATCTCATGAAAAACCATTAAATAGTTACATCGAAATTAATTGTGTGTTGTAAGTAATAGGTGTTGAAACATCTTTAATAAGGTTTGTATTTATATATTTTAATGAAGTAATATATCTTTTTTAATAATAAATTAGCAGTAATTTTTTTTCCAATATACCCATTAAAATATGAACTACTATTACAATACATTTTTTCAACGCTCGCTTATTTTATTTATATATAAACTAAAACATTTTATGTTTACAGCTGACAATTAACCAGAATCAGTCAATTACTAATATGGAAAACGTTGTCACCTTAAATTGTGCATTTTAATAAAAAAAAATTTTAATTTTTAAAATTAATGGTATTTGATCAGATTTCACTTTCTAAAGGGAATAAAAAAATGTTCTTAAGATCAAAAATGGATAAAAAATTTCAACTATTTTTTTTAAAATCATAAGGATTTTATAAGGTATACAAAGCAATGTGTACAAATAATTGTATATGGATGCCACTGAATCTCTGTCCGTTCACCGCAATTTGTACTTCCCATTAATAAGTCTCAAGAGTTACCAATGTATACGCTTCGAGAAGAAATAAATTCTAAATATCATAGCAAAAATGGGATGTGGTCCCATGTGTAAACAATACGATCCACTTATTCTTTCCCTCGCTCTTTCCACCATTCTGTTCGTTATCCGTTCTCACGCGAAACACGAAGTGCACTTAACCTTACTTCTTGGATAAACTCTCCACTCCTCCTGTTTGCCCAAGCCCGAGGGCATGGAAAAACAAGAGGAATGATACGCTGCCTCACTTAACTCGGATGGTGGAGCGATTGATTAATGTGTATTCGATACGACAAACCTGGGTAAATATTCCATGACAAACACACATACCGTCCAGTAATGAGGAAAGAAATCTTTTTGAAAAGTGATTCGATTGCTATCAAGAAAAATATCTATAAAGTTCTAAATGAAATGGGAAGAAAAATTCTAGTCTACGAATGCGGATGTCTTCACTTCATCTCAAATCAATTTATATTTTTCTTTATTGTAAGTTAAAAACAAACAGGTTCAAAATCATTTTTTGATTCCTATAACGCTTGTTATTTTTTAAGAACAAAAAAGTTAAATCAATCAAATTATAATTATCTTAATTATTTCCTGAGTGATTTTTCTTCTGTAATAATCCATTTTCTTTCTTTAAAAAAATCATAATTTGAATTAATTAAACTGCTTAATCTGGTTTTCAAACTCATTGCATAGTATTTCTGTTATGAAAAATTTGTTATATATACAAAATTATTTAATCTATGTTGTGTAGATTAATCTTCACAAATAGATAATTTAATATATTCACTCTGTCTCATACTTCTTTACATTTTCAAAAAGAAGAAATACTTTATTATTAAATGCTTAACCAATAGGCTTATCATAAACAAACAGAATAGAATCATCTGCCTATTTAAGTCAGGTTATTTTCTTGAAGTGATCGAATCTGAATAACTTCAATGATTTAGATGAATAAATTAAATATTTTCGTGTCATTAATCATATTTTTTGAGGAAATATCTTGGAAATAAATTAATTTGATATTAATGATATTCAATCATTTGCAATCATTTGAATGAATTAATACATTCATTCATTTGCAAATTACTTGCAAAAAAAACTTGTTCTTCCTTAACTTTCGGAGGCCAGTGTTTTATATGCAAGATAGATTGGTAATTTACTTTTGATATTATCTCTTTCTTCAAAGATATTTCTCATGTATAAAGGAGAAAGATGAAATTACGGAGAACTGTACCAAATACATTCTTTTATTATTCAAGTGTATACACGTATTATCTTAAAGCTACACACAAGTACAAAAATAGTATATTCAACTATTACCTAAAACCTACATATAAGATGTTTTATGATTTAAAACATAACATTGAATTTCATTATTACCTTTAAAAATAATGGACATATACACAAGTCATATGTACAATGGTCCAATGTACAATGGTCAATGTACAAGTCATATGTACAATGGTACACAATCAAGTACAATGGGAGAAATCATAAGATCTCCAAAGCACTTTCTCCGATAGATGTTTACAGCAAATTTGGCCCTGAAACATACATCTTTTGTTGTTGCAGATTGAAATGAATTAATTTAAAGGGTTAAAAATGAATCTGGAATCTTCTTTTCTGGTGAGCGCTGTTTAAGATGTTGTTGTTTAAGGACCAGAGATAGGTTCTCATTGTTATTATGAAACAACAAAAATAAAAAAGAACAATAGCTGAAAATTGGTGTAAGGTATCTGTGGAATGTTTTCTGGGAAAATATTTAGTATTCCAAATTCAGGAATTGCAAAGCCATACACATTTATCTTAATGTTATTTGCATGTGAAATACACAAACATAACATTCATCTATTATTTTTCAAGAGTAAACGGGATAAAATCAGTAGCCTAATTAAAATAATGTCTTGTTTAACACAAATCAAAGTTATTTGTCAGCCAACGAGTTAATAACCATGAGAAAGTGTTTTCATATCTTTTAGAGAATTTGTTATCCAAGCTTTACTGAAATGTTAAGTTTAAAGTTTATTTTTATTTTATGAAGTTTAAAAATAGATCGTCAAACATCTCTCTAGTATTAAAAAACAAAAATTTTAAAAATGGTTTAAATTAGATGATATACTTACAAAATTTATATATATATATATATATATTATCAGTAGAAATAAAAATTTAAACAAATATTTATGTAAAAAGATATTTAAAATCACAAAAAAATTATTTGTTATATATAAAATCAATATAGCAATTTCTTTCGTAGAAATCTTGATGCCCTTTTTAGTTAGGGTATCGATCTAGTCACCGAAATGTGGTAAGTCTTAATCCCGATTTAACCGAAGATGGATGATATTCACCAATGACTGTAGGGATATTTTAATAAGAGCTGGTCGCAATGTCTTCCAAGTGAAATTATACTTCTGAGGAATGTTATTATTGTTTAATATTAGCTGGTGTTTTTGTTCTCAGCATTTGTGTTATGAAGACTCCCATCCATTATCTTTTATCTAACTGATCGAGCCTAATTCTGGACAAGATACAGGGACGCTTATAGGTGCACATACATAACTTTACTTCATTGCTCTTAAGAAAAAATTTTTATGTTTTGGCAATAATCGTTTTGAACTATACGGTAATGTTTAAAAAGTAGTAATTTATATTAATAGAATGCTACGGATAAAAATATATATAAATTTAGCATATCAAAGATAAATCTATTTGATATCTTTATTATTACTTTTAAAATATTCAGCTTTTATCCATCAACAGAATGTCTACTTTTAGCATAAACACTCAGATTTTCACACATTTCACTCATCAAAGCATGTAATTCTTGCATAAACTCGCTCAGTTGCACAAATTATTTGCGAATCTGCTGAGGCATAAATCAGTATAAAATTCGGTAAATAGGATCAATATTAGTTCAAATAAAATTTTCGACTTCCTGTAAATCTTTTATGGTGACAACGCATTGCATTAGAGTAAAGCAGTTTTAGGTATTCTCAGTTTTATACAGTCCAATCAACTCACAAAATTGTTTTCTAGTTGTTTATTTAATATTAATTAAAATAAAAATTATCATTGCCAATTTTAAAAATATAAGAGATCTACAAATCAACAAATTTAGAAATGGTTATGTCTTCAATAAAGAAAAATCTATATGGTATCTTCCATTCATGAAATTCATAATGATGAAGAAATTTTATGTTTTGTATTGTAGAATATTATTTCAAATAAATATAGGTTGACAACTTAAAAATATTTGTAATATGTATAAATTTCTACTTGTCTAATCATTACTACTAAATTCCTGTTAGTCTATCCAAATTAATTAAGTTAATAATAAAAATTTTAGGCATTTCAATACTTGATTCAGTTTTTAACAATGCTTACACAATATCTTTTTATTGTTTTTCATATAGCAAACTATCAGAAACTGAAATGTAGTATGTTTTTTCATGTCAAATATTTTTATGTTACAAGAATTTTTACTTTCTCCCTGTAGAATAATCATGTTTCTTTTATTATTAATTCTAATTATAAATATTAATTTCATATAATAGAAAAATTTAAAGAAAAAATACCTTATTTTAACAGAAGAAAATAAAATATTAAAATAGAATGTTAAATATATATATGTCGAAAATTAATTACTTTATTTAAAATTTTGTCATTTATTTATTTAAAATTTCTAATAAAATACATTCTCTTATAAATTTGTTTTGGTTATAATTTTTAATATGTAAAGACTTAATTAATTTTTGAACAATATATTTTTATTTTATGAAACTATAAACTTTTATTCATCAATATATAGCTAAATAATTTAATGCGTCATTTATTGAAGAAATATGTAAACAGCAAATAAAATTTCCAGTTCTAGATTTAAATACTAACTATTCTGTTCAATATTAGAAACGCAATCAATTTTTATACTGATCAATAATTACAGCGTCATCTTTTACTCTTTAGACGAACTTATGGACATTTTTATTGAATTATGCATATTTTTGACACTTTGATGCAAAGTTTGCTAGAATCAATTCATCGTTTATCATTTTTTTTTTACTATTAGAAAGATAATCTTTTTCGCTAATAAATTTCTTTTTAAAAGCTTTTACTTTTTAAAAGCTTTTTAAAAAGTATATTACTTAAAATGAGCCAGTCTTAATATTTCTGCATAATAAATATTTAAAATGTCTTCTTTTCATACATTTCATTTTTTAAAAATTATTTCTTGAAAAGTACATTATTTGTGTAAAATATGCATTTTTCTAAAAATAGCTTTTAATCAAAAGAATTTTTTTATATCCTTAGTTCCAATGAACACAATCTTCAATATGAAATTCCACATTGCATCTCATTCCATATAATATTCCAACATTAGGATCCGATATTATATTTGATATTTAATATAAAATTCATGTGTTTATTTAATTGTATGTCTTTAACTTTCACAAATACTAATTTATTTATTATATTTATTATTATGTTTAATATTGTTTGTAAGAAATATATTCCTTAAAATTGTTCGATTGTATATTTAGTGATAATTTTTTTTTATCTATAGAAAGAAAAAGAAGCACTTGAAGCTTGCATAGAAACATTTACAGTGCGCAAAATAAGATAAAAATCTACATCATTTTAAAATTAATATATTTCTTTAAATGTTTGAGAATACATATAATATTCCCAAACGTTAGGAATAAGTATAATTTTATATAAAAATGAAAAATAATTACAATCCATACATTTTCTTTCTCATATTTATCATCACTAATAGGCTTGGTTTATTTTTTTCGCCATGATATATATCACTTTCACATGCGGAATCAAGGAAGATCAAAACTTACAATTTGATTGGATTTATAATACAAATAGATCTAAGCCAAAGAGGGAGTAAACCTTTAAACTGATAATCTTAAAAAAAATGTAATTTTTCAGCTTCTAGTTTAACCATTTAGCAATTAAACATAATATTTTATATCACTGTAACTGAAATCGTTTTATCCTTTTATTACTGTATCATTAAAAAAGAATGTGTAACAAAATATTTAATATACACTACTGGCCATTAAAATTGCTACACCAAGAAAGTGACATGCTACAGACGTGAAATTTATACGAAAGGAAGAAGGTGCTGTGATATGCAAATGATTAGCTTTTCAGTGCATTCAGACAAAGCAGGCGCCAGTAGCGACACCTACATTGTGTTTAAATGAGGAAATTGTTCAGCCAGTTCCTCATACGCTAATTGCATTTGAACGTTGTTGCCTGGTGAAAAGCTGTTGTGATGCCTCGTGTAAGAAGGAGAAATGTGTACCAAAACGTTTCTGACTTCGATAATGGTCGAATTGTAGCGTACCGGGATTGCGGTTTATCTTATCGCAGTGTTGCTGCTCGCGTCGGTCGAGATCCAATGACTGTTAGCAGAATATGGAATCGATTGGATCAGGACGGTAAAACGGAATGCCATGCGGGATCTCAACGGCCACCTATTACTAGCAGCCGAGAAGACAGGCATATTATCCGCATGGCCGTAATGGATCGTGCAACCACGTCACGAGCCGTGAGTCAAGAAACGGGGTTGTTAGGAAGACAATAAGTGTCTGCATGAACAGTTCGAGACGTTTGCAGCAGCATGGATTCTCAGCTCGGAGACTATGGCTGCGGCTTCCCTTGACACTGCGTCATAGACAAGAGCGCCTTCAATGGTGTGATCAACGACGAACCTGGGCGCACGAATGGCGCGACGTCATCTTTTCAGATGAATCCAGGTTCTGTGTACAGCATCATGACGGTCGCATCCGTGTTTGGCGGCATCGTGGTGAACGCACACTGGCAGCGTGCAGTCGTCATTGTCATACTGGCCCATCACCTGTCGTGATGGTATGGGGTGCCATTGGATACATGTCTCGGTCACCTCTTGTTGGCATTGACGGTGCTTTGAACAGTGCACGTTACATTTCTGGTGTGTTACGACCCATGGCTCTACCCTTTATTCGAGCCCTGCGAAACCCTACGTTTCAGCAGTATAATGCCCGACAGCATGTTTCAGGTATTGTACGGACCTTTCTTGATGATACGGAACATGTTCGGCTCAAGAACCTGGCCAGCACGTTCTCCAGATCTTTCACCAACAGAAAACTTCTGGTGAATGGTTGCCGAGCGACTGGCTCGTCACCAAACGCAGTCATGAACTGTGGCATCGTGTTGAAGCTGCATGGGCATCTGTACCTGTGCATGCAATCCAATCTCTGTTTGACTCAATGCCCAGGCGTATCTGCTGTTATTACTGCCAGAGGTGGTTGTTCTGTGTACTGATTTCTCAGGATTTATCCAGCCAAATTTTTTGAAAATTTAATCACTTCTTATTTCTAATATAATATATTTGTCCAAGAAATATCATTTTGTTATCTGCATTTCTTCCTGGTGTAGCAATTTTAATGGCCAGTAATATATTTCTGTAATCAAACAAAAAGTAAATGAAGCAATTCCAAGTACAAAATTCTCATATTCATTTTAATCAATCATTTTAGATTCCAATAAGCATATCAATATTAGATTTCATCACTCATATTTATATATTTTAAAAATTACCAATTTGCAAAATAATTTGTGAAGGCATTTATTATGAAATTATTTGTAAATTTTTATCTATTAACATAATATATTTAGGATAATATTTATTTTATATTTTGTGCAGTGGTTTTTAGATACAAAATAATTTAAGAATGTTAGAAAATAAATTAAAATCACATTATGCATAATATGCTGACAAAGAAATTAAATATGACAAAATAGTTTTATTATGAAATAAAATCTCACATAAAATAAGCAGTATAATCATGAATAAGGTTTACTATTATTTTACATTTAAAAGTGTTGATATCAAGGAAAAATCTATTGATTATTTCAGACTTCGACAGTTAGTTAATTATGGAAAACATGAAGTTTAAAGCTCAGCCAGAACTTCGAACACATTTTACGAAAATCTGAAAATTTGTCAGCTCCCAGAAACTTATTAAACTTTGAGAAATGTGTACACTTATAACATATTTTTAAAGAGAGATATGTTTCCGCAGTAAATTTGATTTCATTATTCTGCAAATTACTTCGAGTCTCTTTCCATAAAACGAATCTTTTATGCAATATCTGTTTAAATTAATACAATTTGTCAAAACTATTGAAATATACTATATATTTTCACAGTAAATTAGCTTCAAAATATAGTTAATATTAAAACTTCTTTAAAAGTGAATTATGATAAGGAAAACATTATCTATACTTTGATATAAATTTATTTTAACTTGAAAAGAAATAATTTAAGCATAGAAAATCAGGTCTTAAAATATTAATATCAAAACATTAATAATAAATATTTAATATCTGGTAGCACTTCTTCTGAAATTTATGTGTGACCTCTTATATAAAGTACATAATATTTTAATTATTATTATAGAAATTTCACAATTTTATTGAAAGTTTCATTTAAATTAGGATAAATAGGAATGTTTACAAATATATTTTGAGTTTATATTAAATAAAAGTATAAATTAACATTTTACATATTTTTATTATTAACAAATAATATAATTTAGATATATTTTATAAGTATTTCCTTAAATCTTTTACGCAAACGCATTATGAGAAAATATGCATTTAATGAACACGTTAAAGTTGATTTTCTTCGAAGTTGCAGTGTGAAAACTTTTAACATAATTATATAGTAAGAAGCCATTTATTTATTTCAAAAAGGCCTGAAATTGGCTATGATGCTATTAGGTCCTTGTCCAACTTATATACTTGTTAATTTACACTTTAGAAACACGAATACACATCATGAATCAAATTGAGAAGTGCCTAATACTTAGCCTTGTTTGAATGGAAGACGAAAAAAGGAAATCCCAAAATTTCAACCTCTTTATATAAGTTGGTTAACAGTTAAGGCGGATTGCTATCGGCAAATTGTCTCATCTTCTATTCTATGGTATAAGTGTTCAGCAACTTTCAATTTGACTCAACCACTTTTACTTTCTTATAAAATGTACTACATTTTTAAGCTCATGTGACTTTAAATAAGGTTTTGTCTAAAAATAGAATTATTTCGCTTAGTTTTATTAGATTAATTTTCAACATTTTGTGTCTTTGAACTTTATGATTTTTTTAAAACTCTAAATTTTAAAAATTGTTATCTTGTAGAATAACATTTAATAATTAGCAATAAATTTTCTTTAAATATTGAATATAAAGTATCAAATAATTGTAGTCATGAATAACTATGATTACAATGAAGAAACTTTACAAATTTAAGCACATATATACCTTAACAATCCTATTTAATTAAAACAATAATTTTAAAACTTATATTGAAAAATATGTCATGCTAAATTGACATGTTAAATTTGTAAACGTAATATTCTGAGGGGGAGACAAATATATACCATACACATTAAGATAGACATTAAAATATGTTTATGGTAATGCATAATGCAGTGGTAATGCATGATAATGAATCTTAATGCAGTAGAAGTGATGTTTGTCTCGTTAATTACTTCTCCATAGTTTAAGTTATTATTTTCCAGGTGATAGTCACCGATGAAATTTATGGTAAAAAGATTTGTTGTATTTTTCACTATGTACTATGATTTTGTAAATAAACAAGTATTAAATATTGAATTATAACCACAATCAATCAATTTAAAATTATTTACAGCTTTAACGAATGCTACCAATTAGAATTGATGAAATATTTGTACCCAAATGATGCCAAGGTGGTTTAGAGATGTGAAAAAATTTACTCAAGCAAATTTATTTTATTTAGTTTCTATAATAAACATATGTGTAAAAATAGTGGTAATTTCAGATAAATGGATCATAATGAGAGAAAATATTATTCGTGTTTTCGACAAAAGTCTCAAAACTTTTTTTTTTCATTTTTATTAATATATTGATTGTAAATTAATTTCTTTTTAAGATTCAAACAATTTCTTAAAATGAAAATTTTAGACTTTCTCTGAAATAGTCATTTAGCAAAATTACAGATACTCAAATTATAGAAGATTTAAAATATAAATTCTGTTATTTTTCTCTAATATTTTGACAATGCCTTACGGAGATTCTAAGGGCTGTTGTAAGCAGCAGAGACATTTCTGCATCTTTACTTATCAGTTTCTTTTTCTTTTTTTTTGTTTGCTTTTAGTAGATCATAATCCCTTTTCTTAAGAGAGAATATTCAAAAGATTCAGAAACACCTAACCTGACAGACTTGCATGAATAAAAAACATAAAATGTACAATTGTGTTTGCTTTTGGTTATTTAACTGTATTGATCTTTTACAACTTAAATTTATTTTTTATTTAACTAATTAGCTTCACTGTTTTGATATTATCGTTAAATTATAGGAAGCAATGTAATAGTAGCCTTATATATTTTTTATTCTCCTTCATTTATATAATATATAAAATATTTTAATATGCTAAGCTGTCAACAACTATTATGATATTTTAAAAAGTGTATCATAAAGCTGTTATTTTTTTTTATATTTTACTATTAACGTTTTTCAAAAATATAATTTAATAATATTAAATGCATTATAACAAGCATAAAATATTATCTATATTGAATTATTTAACAAATTTAAATAATTTCTCTATTTTAGAAAAATCCATTTACCTTATACCTCTCAGAGTTGATTGAGTGTGAAATCTTATGCAAAAATGATAAACGTCTAACAAAATACTCTTAATCCTAGATACATTAACGTTATTTTTATAAGAGCAAATTTCTCACTTTACCGATATTATCTTACATCCAATAAATTCTTCAAGAATTATCCCACCTTATTCTAGCGGAATATTTAAAACATCTCTCAGCCTCTGTCCTCGGAATCAAATTAAAATTCTCAGAAAACGTGGCTGGATTTTCAAATGGTGAAGTGGAGGACTAATCAAGTCTCTGAGGCATTTTGAAAGGCTTAAAAGAGCAAAGAGAGTAATTGCTTAAGGGTTAAACAAATATTTTCTTCATTCTTTCATTGAGATAAAGTTAATTGGGGAGTCGTGATGTCACCTCACGTCCTGGGGTTGAAATTAGGCCGTTTCCTGTGACATCGCCTCTTTCAAGACGGAATTAAATATCTTAAGCTTAATGATAAAGAAATGTATTTAGTTAACAACTGACTCTTAATTGGCCTAATTATAAATTATAATTTATATGTTTTCCCCAAAACAGCACGCTGTTCTTATAAAAGAATAGTTAGTGTGTGAATAATTATACTTCACCTTTTTTAATTAAGTGAAAAGTAAAGTTAATATTTGCATATGTGATCTGCATAAAATTTATTGAAGATTAGAAAAAAAGCATTGTTGAGAATTCAACTTCTTATTATTTAATACTTAATAAAAGGGGAAAATGAATTAACATTACGTATAAACATATATATATTTTATAAAAATTTATTTCAATTTAAAAGTAATTTTTTTCTGAAAAGACATTTTAGTATAATTTCCATCAAACTACTTCCCATTAAAATCGATTATAGTAAAATACTAGCAGCTACAAGATGTTAACGAGAGTGTAGAAACTCTTTTTCAACTCATTCTTATTT
The DNA here is from genome assembly GCA_026290005.1 of Latrodectus geometricus. NCBI lineage: Eukaryota > Metazoa > Arthropoda > Arachnida > Araneae > Theridiidae > Latrodectus > Latrodectus geometricus. Next base: position 10,902 of record JAPDSC010076566.1, on the reverse strand, counting down.
GCATATTTGTAAGCCAAATTTTAAAGATTTCGTACAACTTATGGAAAACATACAATCCAAAAGGAAAATTGACATGAAGAGTGGTTTTCTACTTTTTTAAGTAATGGATCGCTGAAAACGTTATTTGATTTGAGACACTTTATTTCATTGTAAAACATTTTTAACATATCTGAGCCGTTAAATAACAGTTAAATCTTCCAAGTATACACTATAATAGATGCGACAGCATTATATAAAATTAATAATTAAAAGTCTATTCTTTTCTTTTCCTTTATATATACACATAAATATACTTATATATACACACTTCATATGTACACATATATGTATATAAATGTACTTATATATACATAATTTTACCAAATGAAAATCTTATTAATTTAAAATTCCTTACAAGTTGCAACTGAACTGCTTTATAAAAAATTTGGTATGTATTTTTATAATGGTTCTCAAAAAATGAATGATGCCCATCAAAACTAATATCAATCATAAATATTATTGTATTCAATTTGATAGATAAATTACGCATTGATTGTTAATTATAAAAACATATTTATATTTCACTGAGACCTACCTGAAATTTTTGAAAATTAATAAAATTGATGTTTGTACACACCTATTAATTATTTGACTGTAAGTTTCATGAGTTGAAATAAATGAGAAATCTAGCAATTTTATTATTTGTTATCTATAACTCAAATAATTCTCAAACATTTTTTGATAATACTGTATCTAAATCATATGATAATCTTAGCTCTAACTACACTTATGTTCTTAACTCACTTCATATATTTAAATTGGATATAATTATTTATTTATTTTATTTTAATTTATATATAAAATATTCCTTCAAAACACTTGAAATCCACTTTGCAGCTAAAGAATAGGTTATTTACATTATTTTAACTTATTCTTTGTTAACTAATATTTTTAGTTATTGAGTTAATATATAAAGCAGTTGTTATTCTCAAGAGTAATTTTATGAAAAACACATAACTTTTGATTAAGATTGTGTAGGAAGTTTTAACATTTTTTCTGTGTCTTGTCTGCAATCTTGGAGTCTCAAAAACAAAGTAATTAAAAAATTATATATTTCCTATTTTCTTTCTTTTTTTGACAAGTTCTTATTAAAATATTCTGTTTTTTTATACATTTGTTTTTATTTAATAAAATATAAACATATATGGTGCTTTTTATATCCTTTATTTCTGATAACCTAAATGATTTATTTATAAATTTTCTAGTTCTAAATTCGAGATTCTCCATAAATTTGAACAACAAATCATTTTTAATTTCCCTTTTAAAAAAACTTTAAAAAATATTCCTCTTAACACTTTTTTACTTTAATTTTCAAAAATAATTGAATTCAATACATTGGCAGTAGATTTTAGTATTTTAAAATTTTTGACATATCAACAATCTTAATTACTTAATAATAATTGCATAGCAAATTTTATGACCTTATTCATATATTCAACATTATTTTTATTTTCATTTATTATCTTTCCTTATCAGTTAAAAATCTTTTGAGAACAGATTGTGAGTTTAATAGTTTATTCTTTAGATCCCTACGCAAATAATTTCGAAATTCTTATTCCTTGTTTCAGTGATTAAAAAGAAGAAGTTTTGTATCGATTTGGTTTTCAAATTTTTATAAGATTTTCTTTTTGTTGCTTAGATTTAATGTTGTTTATTTCGAATTTTTTATTTTTACTGTAAGTATTTCAAAACATTTTACTATTTATTTTATATTTTTTCTTATTTTTATTTTATTTGCCTAATTAATTTTTTTTCTCACTTTTATTTTATTGCAACCACCAATTTCATGAAAGAAATGGCTGCAACAAAGATGGTAACACATATGTTTCTTCTTTAAGGGCATAGAAACAAACCCGTTAAATACCATGCTAATGTATTACTAAACTACGTATTGTTACAAACATGTTTCACAAAATTAAAAAGTGATTAAAGAAAAAACCGTGACATATATTCATAAAAATGAAAAGAAACAAAAATAAATACTGCTAAAAGATGAATTCTATTAGTAAATTTCAAGAAATTTGACTACTGGAATATTAATTCATTATTGTTGTGGACAAAATTCGGTGGCTTTATATTATTGATGTCTGCAGAATCAGTTTGTTTCTTAAATCTAATATAGTTATTCAAGAATTTAAAAATAAAAGTTATCACTAATAGCATACTAAATGCACGCATACTAAATGTGCTCAATTTTACTGATAATTACAATAACTTTGATATTTAATAAACATATCCTTCGCAAAGTATTCAATTTAATTTCATTATTATACACTATTGGCCATTAAAATTGCTACACCGGGAAGAAATGCAGATAACAAAATGATATTTATTCGACAAATATACTATACTAGAAATAACAAGTGATTAAATTTTCAAAAACTTTGGTTGGATAGACCCTGAGAAATCAGTACCTAGAACAACCATTTCATCAGCAATAGCAGCAGTTATACGCCTGGGCATTGAGTCAAACAGAGATTGAATTGCATGTACAGGTACAGATGCCCATGCAGTTTCAACACGATGCCACAGTTCATCAACCGTAGTGACTGGCGTTTGGTGACGAGCCAGTCGCTGGGCAACCATTGACCAGACGATTTCTATTGGTGAAAGATGTGGAGAACGTGCTGGCCAGGGCAACAGCCGAACATGTTCCGTATGCAGGAAGGTTCGTACAATACCACCAACATGCGGTCGCGCATTATCCTGCTGAAACGTAGGGTTTCGCAGGGCTCGAATAAAGGGTAGAGCCACGGGTCGTAACACACCAGAAATGTAACGTGAACTGATCAAAGCACCGCGTCTATAAGAAAAAGAGGTGACCGAGACGTGTATCCAATAGAACCCCATACTATCATCCAGGTGATGGATCAATATGACGATGACGAATGCACGCTGGCAGTGTGCGTTCACCATGATGCCGCCAAACACGGATGCGACCATCATGATGCTGTACAGAGAACCTGGTTTCTTCTGAAAAGATGACGTCTCGCCATTCGTGCGCACAATTTCGTCGTTGATCACACCATTGAAGGTGCTCTTGTCTATGACGCAGCGTCAAGTGAAGCCGCAGCCATGTTCTCCGAGCTGAGTGTCCATGCTCCTGCAAACGTCGTCGAAATGTTCGTGCAGACACTTGTTGTCTTCCAAACGACCCCGTTTCTTGACTCACGGCTCGTGAAGTGGTTGCACCATCCATTACGGCCATGCGGATAATATGCCTGTCTTCTCGGCTGCTAGTGATAGCTGGCCGTTGAGATTCCGCATGACGTTCCGTATTATTGTCCTGAACCCATCGATTCCATATTCTGCTAATAGTCATTGGATCTCGACCGACGCAAGCAGCAATACTGCGATAAGATAAATCGCAATCCCAGTACGCTACAATTCGACCTTTATCAAAGTCAGAAACGTGCTGGTACGGATTTCTCCTTCTTACATGAGGCATCACAAAACGTTTCACCAAGCAACAACGTTTAAATGCAATTTGTGTATGAGGAACCGGCTGAACAATTTCATCATTTAAACACAATGTAAGTGTCGCTACTGGCGCCTGCTTTGTCTGAATGCGCTGAAAAGCTAAACATTTGCATATCACAGCACCTTCTTCCTTTCATATAAATTTCACGTCTGTAGCATGTCGCCTTCTTGGTGTAGCAATTTTAATGGCCAGTAGCGTATTTAATTTTGATTTCTCTTCTTAACTTATACTTTATTATTTTAATTCAAATATTGATTATTAAATTCTCACTAACATAATTTAATTAAAATTAATTATTATCAAATTAATTATTATATTAGTTATATTTAATTTTACTATTGTATTAACAAAGCTATTTTTTCAGTAATTAGTGCTTATCTCATTGATTCACTTATTTACATTTTCTTACTTTTTTTTATAATATTACAAATTTTTATTAAACATTATCTTTTTGACTGAATAGTTTTGGAATAACAGGGAAAATTAATCCATACCTTTTTATATTTTTGTGTTTGGAAGTTAAAACTGTAAATTTATTATTCAAATTCTTAAGATTGAAAATTTAGATTTTGTGCCAATTTCATGCAAAATTGCAAATATATAAGAAGTTTTTTGTATGAATCTATTAATTTTTAGTTTGAAATTACAGTTGGAAAATTAAATTTTATTTCTATTTTATTGTGACAAATGAGTTATTTGGAAGAAATTTTTTTATTTTTGGACCATAAAAAACTAATATTTAATAGCACAATATATTCTATGATTTCAATTCTAATTCACGAAATGGAAACAAGTATTTTATATACTAAATACCGCTACATAAATCAAATATATACTAGAAACTTCAAACTCCATGTTGATTAATTAATTATAAACAAACTTTTATAAGCAATGACGTTATTCATGTTACAGATTTAGTGTTATTCCTCAGTGACTAATTCCTGACTAGAAGCACTACAAAATGTTTTTCTTTAAATATTTATCATTGCTTTAATTAATGAAAAAACTAATATTGTAAGAACTAATGCTTTTCATGTTATTGATTTAGATTTATTGCTTGAAAGTTAACCCTTGCCCGATAATTGCACATAAATTGTTTTTAGGATCATGTGTCACTGCTCGAATAGTTTGAAATCACAAGTATTGTAAAAATCTTTATTTTTCGCTTAATTCATTAAGTTTAATTGTTCAGTTTTTTTAGCCCTGCATTAGAGAGCACTACATAAAATGTTTCTAACGCTTCTAGAATCAAATATATGAAAACCAATGCTATTCGCATTATTGGTTTAGT
>JAPDSC010076555.1:0-11469 GCA_026290005.1 Latrodectus geometricus | reverse complement strand
ATCGGAAAAGGTTTGTCAAAGCTAAAGTAGGCATTTCTTCCGAATGAGCAATCGTGAGATGCAAAAATAAAGATAATAGTACCAACAAAGAGTATCATTTGACATGGCGGGGTTGACTATGTATTCGGAATCAAAGAAGACATTTCTCCTTAGATTTTCTTTTGCTCTGAACAACAGTGGTAGAATATATCTATGATAAAGACAATTGATAGTTTTGACATGAATTTTAGTTAATATTCTCCGTGAATACTATCCTTTTAGCGACGAAATGCTCACAGAACTATTATACCGGTAGATATATCAGTATTTATGGTAAAAAAATCCTCTTTGAAAGATTAGGGGTCTTTGAAATGTCCAGAACTACTTGCAGATTATTTGATTTCGTCTGAAACCCTATTGATGTGCTAAGGAATATTTTGCGAATATAAGGACAGTAATATGTCTCTCTTTATATATATTATTTTCTCTTGCTGTTCATGCTTCGTTAGAGGAATTGGGAAATTAAAAGCCCTCATACAAATGTCATTCATATTTTTATTCATGAACTTATTTCCATAAAAATTTAGAAAAATTCATGTATTCTCTTCTATTTCCCTATTAAAGGACATTAAAATTGTAGTGCATAGCATTCATTGGAAAAACCCCAATAAATTACAAAGCAAACAAAAGAAAATAAATACAAAAGATATTTATGCAAAAGATATTTTGTTTAATCATGAATCTATTTCAATAAAAAAAATTTGTAAAATTCATGATGGTTTTCTTCTAATTCCCTCTTAGATGACATGAAAATTGTAGTGCATAGTATTCCTTGGGATAATCCCAATAAATTACAAAGCAAACAATACAAAATAAATACAAAGGATATTTATGCAGGAAGTTGAAACAAGTCCTCTTGTTTTAAATTAATCATCACACAACAAGTATTAAAGTGAATGATTCTCTAATATATTACTTACGTCACTATCAATGAATGTAACACTGTGGACATATTTATAATTATTTGATAATGAGGCAAATGAATACTGCAAATAAAATTTGAGAATACTTAATTAAAATTAGCTTATAAATATTGAATTAATTTTACTTATCAATGTGGTTTGCTTTTGAGAATGTTTTAACATATGTACGTCCATTAACTAGTAGGGTACCTTCAATTCCCCGTGTTCTATTTGAATTCCAGGGTTCACAGTTATTCAAGTATGTAATCCGTCTTGAAAAAATGTATAAGATGTATACATAAAAGAATCTCCAGAGATAAATATTTGTAGGCATTTATTCTAGAAAATAACTAAGAATTCTAACTTGTTAGTTAATATTGTTAATTAAAATGAAAATTAATTTCTAAATTTCTGACAGTTAAAAATATGATTGAAATTCTGAAATTTACTTTATTATCCATTAGTGTATCAACCACCTAAAAAACTTTTTTTAAAGAAAGAAATTTATTAAAAAGTATTTATTATAAAAGACGAAATTGAAAAAGTTTCTGAAATTCTTTCTTGCAAAATATTCAACACATTTTAATCCGTAAAGAATGATCAAAAGTAATTTTAAAATTCTCTTCCGTATAATTGAATTTTCAAAATAAAGTGACTATTTCACTATTTTCAAAAGTCATTACGATACTAAGTAACCATATCAATCGATTGCTACTTCTGAAATTGACAAAAGAAAACTTTTTTCTAAAACGTATTATACCTAAGATAAAAGCTTATTCTCATTATTTTTTAGCGTATTCAATGATTTTTTACGGAAAACTAATATCAATGAATAGTTTATTAAATCAATATATTCTAAGCATGTTCAAATATTGTATATAAAATAGATTCAACTTTTATTTTTTAAAGTGCCACAATGAAAAATGTCTTATCTTAAAAGAAGTAATAACTTTGTTAATACTTTAGTCATAATTATAATTGTATATTTTAAATGTTACCAAAATTTTTAGTTTTTGTTGTTTTCATGTAACATATTAAAGAATTACGTTTTTTGAACAAACTCTAAATAGGAATGTGTTTGGAAGGTAGGCGCTTTTACCTAAATTAATGATTAAAAATTTTATTTTAATTTGAATTGCATGGTGGAGTATTAAATCATATGATGCCAGTCCTAAATATAAGAACTTGCATTTAAGATAATAAAGTAAAAATAATATTATTATTATTTTCCATTTATGTTGTATGGAAATACAGAATTAAAATATACATTAATCTAAGTAGCAACTTTATTCTCAAATTTAAGTGATTATATATTTTACTAATAAGTATTATACCTGAAATAAATATTCATAGAAAACTTAAATTTTAGACCTTATATTTGTGTAACAATTTTTTCAAAATTTTAATAGTTTGATTTTATTTATTGGACAGTTTCTTATAAAAATAACTAAAATTTCTCAAAAAATACGTATAAACTGTTTTGACTAAAATCATTTAAATTTTTCTTACAATGAAATCGTAATCTAAATAATTTTTTGGTAGATAAAAAATAATGGAAAATTTTATTGGAAAAACTGAACTATTATGTTAAATTTCCCAAAAAGACTGCATTGAAGTTTACATAAATGCTTACAGATGTAAAGTAAATAAAAATGTTAGAATAATCTTATTTGGGTTCATTTAGATATAATTTTCTGATGAAATACGGAAAGCTCCATTGGAGAAAAATAATATATATCATTTGTCTGGAACAGATATGGAATCAATATTATTCTTTTATTGGAAATTAAGAGGTTATCGAACTTATCTGAATTTATAAGAAATGAAATTGTTGAATTGAATAAATATTAAAATATTAAAAATTCTTAATAAAGTTTTCATCTCTGAAGGCTATTTCTTAAGTGTTTGCAACATATTCTGTGATGCAAATGGAAAATTAACTTTCAAATAGAAAATATAATTAAAGAATAAAAGTGAAACATTAATTTTAATCTTGTTCATTACACATTTCATTAATTTCACACCTATTTATTTTCTAACCTGTGATTTTATTAATGTAATTTCTCAAGGGAATTTTCAAACTCTGAAAAAAAATTTTTCAAAGGAAAATTATGCTAGCTTTACAAGTTTTTCCTTTGTGAAACTTTTATTACACTGTTTACACTTATTATTACTCACTTACTTATTTACACTGTTTACATGGTATTTGTTGAAAGCATCTAGCAAAATATTGAAATTCCATGGTCATTCAAATTTATTCAGAAAGGAAAAAAATGTATATCATCATGAATAATATGTAAGTTATTAATGTATGCTTATTTCACTTATAAGATTTATTTTTAACACATTTATTTAATTTGATATTTTTAAATAAATATTTATTTTCATTTACAACTTTTAATGCAGTTTTAAATGCATATTTAATGTGATATAATTAACTTATTTCCTCAAGGGAATTTTAATATTTTTCGCGAAAAAAAATTCTTTTACCATAAAGCTTGGGCGCTATATAAGTATTTTTTTATAATATTAGTCTTATTTCCACTGTTTGAACATCTTTCAAAAGCCCAAAAATATTTTTAATGTTCGTTTATGTTTTAAATGAACAAATGTTTTGTACTGAAATCGATTTTGTTATATAAATTATCTTTTAACAACCTTTTTAAAGAACCTTTAGAATTATTTAATTATTTTTTCACAAATGAGTTATCTTAAATTCCTATTTATTATAGATAATGCTATAAGCAATTAAAATTGCATTAAATGAATTTAAAAACTTCATTAAATTTAAATGAAAATTCACCATTGAAAACGGATTTTTTATAAAGTAAAATTTCTCATTAAAAATTATAAAATTCAAAGAATGAATATACGAAATTCCTTATATTCAAAAAGAAATAAAACTTAATTAGAAGAATCTTTGATCATAGTAAAAATATTTTAAAATCACTGATTCTACTTTTATAATTCTTTAAAGTGGATGAAATTTGAGAACTATATCAATTTATTTAACTTTTTAATAAGTAATTGGTTATTTTTAAAGCTTTCTTTTCACAATTTATGTTTATAAAAACTAAACTATTTATTTGAAAAATATTTATTTCATAAAAATAAATAAATTTAATTTGTAAAAGAATATGCTCGACACAAAAAACTATGTGTTTTCTGCTTTACTTAGTAAATCGTATGGAAAATGAGTTTTAAAAATTGAAGAAGTCAACCATGGTAATAAAACAAACAAACTGTATCATGAAACTGAAGTGATGAAAAGGCTATAAAAATATTATAAATTTTCCTATATTTTGATTTCTAGGTATAGACTACCATAAATTTTTCTGTTTTTATGGCAAACATCGGTAACTTTTACATAAATTTTTATATATATTTAAACTTTGAAAAAATGGGAATTGGTTGAAATCACGCGTTTAAAAATATCTTTCCTTCTTACATATATTATAAAAAACAATTTATCTTCGAATTAGATAAAATTACCTTCGAGTTTAAAAAAAGTGCCTTATTTCGTATCTACCGTTAAATTTTCATGTGTTCAAAAAAATCAAAAAATATATAAAATATCATATTATAAGGAAATGGTCATTATATGCTTGAAAACTTTAACTAAACTCTTCGAAGTGATTAATGCACTAGTGAAAACCACTTATTTTTGATATTTTGATGCAATTCTTAATGTATCAATTTTTTTATAACAATTAATGCTGTAGTATGTAATTCTGATTATTATTGATGAATGTGAATTTTAACTATGACAATAGGGAGAAAAGTAAGTGACTACAATCTGTCCGAAACTATTCAAAATATTTTTAAATAATTTTTCAAATACATTATGCAATAAATAAAGCACTCCTCTTAAACACAATCATTTTAAAGAACTTTGCAATAGAGAAATTGAATAAAAAATTATGAGGTGATTTAGCATGAAGACACCCAATTCAAATAGTTTAGAAATATAATAGCACATTATTGTATATCTAAAATAAATATTTTATAGAGTGTCTAACGAATTCATATACACTGTTTACTTTCTTTGGCAATGCACTAATTCCACTTATCTCTTTTATTTATTTCATAGAAAATTATAAGCAAACGTTTGTTAAATATTTTATCTCAAAATACTTACCTCGAAGAATAAAAGTCAAATTTTTTTTTAATGTATTTAATAAAAGTTCTTTCTAAAATTAATTTTATACATTTCCCTAATAATTAATATGAATCTTCCAACTGTGTTATTATTCTACACTATCGTATTTCCACTTTAATAAGTATTAATAAGTACATAAACCAATTGTTAAAATTTAAATGATATTTTATATATATTTTGAAGATATCTTTAATCAGAAAAGATTGTACCCAAATATCTTCAAATATATTGAAATGTAGTATGAAAAAGATTAATTTATAATAGTTACATAAAAAATTACTATAGTTGCATTAAAATTTATATTTAAGGATTTTATGGTATATTTTATGGTACTGGATTGTTCAAAAAGTCAAAATATCTATTATTTATGTTTAAAACTTTGACTATATTATGTATTTACAATAGTCAAAATTTCAAATGCAAAAGGTTTATGGTACAAGCATAAAATTTTTTAAAGTAGTATCTAAAGAACATTTGCTTCAGAAATACGAACAATCGCGGTTATTTTTCTGAAAATGGCAGTTTCCTTGTACCCAATTTACACGAATAGTAGTTCACGTAACTTGCGTTCTGCGCTTATATTCATAATTATAAGAAAACACACACTTTCAAATTTGATTACTTTAAGCTTAAGTACTAAAAATATAACATATCTCAAGATTTTTTAATCAATTTTAGAGGCAAGGTTTAGAAATAAATCATTATTTTTCACTCTATCACTTCTGCTTTTTTATTAATGACAAAGAAGGTAAAACATAGATTTACTTAACATGTGGAATTAAAAAATTGGATGAGATTAATTTAGCATCTAATATTTTTCCATACTTTTCAAACACGTAATGCATAACAATTTAAAATGCTTTCTAAATTTACTCCGGAATTTTAGTTTCTTGTTCTGATTGAAATTTGCTTCCTTTTAGCTTTGGTTAGACATTCAATGATAAAGAAATGAAGAATATCAAAAACTTTTAAGACATCAGTCGCACTACGACATGTAAATATATTTTCATAGTGGTTGATAAATTGGTGTACGATAACTTAACATAATTGTATAAGCCAACTTCATCAGTGCTAAAATTGCTTTCCTTATTTGCGTTTTGTTTGAGAATTTTAACTTATGCTCTCGTTACCAGAATTTAATGAGTTCGAATTCCTATCCAACGAAAGATCGCGTTCACTAATTTTGGCTATAGCTTTTATATGTCATAGTCACAATGTCCTCCTTGAGAAATGATACTTCCAGATATGGCAGACCAAATCTAGTACTCTTCTGCTTCGCCCCTGCTTTCTAATTACGAAAACCCGCTCATTTACGGGGCAACGAAGACAAAGCTACTAGATGGCTCATTAAGTAAGTTGCCATCACTGCTTCTCGTCGTTGTGATAAATAGGTGAAATATCCTAAATAGGAGAAAAACATTTCACACATGTCAAATGTTCTAATGAATTTAAAGATTGTTACTCTGTCCATTATTAATCAATAAAAAAAGTGCATATATTTATTTATTACACGAAATATTTAAAAAGCTCTTAGCTAAAGCTGCATCTTCAAAGCATAGCATTTGATTTTATGTCTAACTCAATACCAAATTAATATATCTAATATAATCCATTTTATTTCAATTCTTAAAAACCATTCAATGAATATATTTTATCTTAAATACCTAGCTGTAATTTATGTGAAAAATGCAATAAATCATAAATTTTGGATAATCTGCGCTTTAGGTCCTCTCCTTCGCCAACTCACGAATTTGAAGCGTTTTCTCGCGCCCGCTCATTAATTACTCTTTTGTTTTAGCCATTTCATTAGTCACTAATTAAATTTCACTTCGAAATAGTGGAAGAATTTTTGCCATGGCATCGATGTTCTTAAAAACGCGGGGGGGGGGGGGGGTATCTAAAGCACATTTTAACCTAATTTTTTTTTAATTCTCTACGATAAAAGCTTTTCCACCACCATATTTTTTATAAACTATTTGATATTTTCATACGTGATAAATATATCGCCATAATGAATAAATTCAAGTATTAGTTTTTCCAAAATTTCAAATTTTTTATTAGGATTCTTTTTTAGCAAAACAAACGATCAAATATCTTAGTATTGAAACATACTTTTTGTTTATTTTTGCGAAATTTAGAAGAAAAAATCCAAACTCTTTCCAATTAACCTAAGAAAAATAATGTTTTCACTCAGAAAAGAATTGCGAGAAGCAAATAAAAATGCAAGGAAATGTAATGTTTAGAATCTACTCCAAATTTTCCACATTTTTTATGCAAAAGTAAACAACTTTAAAATAGAAATATTTATGTCTTTCACACATTATACTTTCTAACTATTTGCAGATTTCCATATTTAATCTAACTTTTTCCTTGCATTGGTGTATATATAATTTTAAATAAATGAATTATACATAGAAGTACATTACGTATTTTTTTCTTCTTCCAGTTTTTCTTAATGAATCATTTTTAACATTTTTCTTATTTTACAGATAAAATTTTTCCAATTAAATTGAAAAATACTAAAACAAATTTCGAATAACTAATTAAGGAATAGCTTAGTTAACTATTTATTGATTTTATAATAGACTACAATGATAAATTGGCTTCATTGGGGGATTCAAGTCAGAAAGCTTTGCTTACGGTTCAATGCACAATTAGCTGTTTCCAAAAATGTCGTCTAATTGCCTTAACATTAGTAATATTTGGGCAACCATGCGTAATTTACAGTACATTAATTCCCTGAAGTAAATTAGAGAAAAGCATAAAACCAAAATATAAAAAACTATTTTGGTCTAATGGTTTCAGAAAAGAGTATAATCAATAATTTTTGAAATAGTTTTATTTATATATTACAATACATTATTCATTATTTAAAATTCTTTTCTTCTCTAAACACCTCTTATAAGCATAAAGAGATATATCACTAGATTTAATAATCTCTTAGATTACATTGGTTTACTTCTAGAGTTTGCTAACATTTTAAATCCTATTAGTTACAAAATTTACTAAATGGAAATTAATGAATGAAAAAATAAATACTCATTAATCACTTTAGTTTCATTGATGAGTAATTAAATTACGGCAGTTTTTTTTAAAATGAGTTCTATTTTCATAGTTTTTAAAAATAAAATAAGTTAAGTGAATAAAATTTTTGATAACTTATTTATTTTTTTATTTAAAAAAAGATACCTTTTTAATTTCACTCTGTTTCCCAAGCATTATTCATTTGTATTATCATGTGAATTAATTCTAAAATAATTGAGAACGAATTTGCTTTCTATTTTATAACAAAAGGAATATTTCTACCCAATGATACTAATTTCTTAATTCAGTAACAGGAATCTTTAAGAATATACTAACACCAAATATTTTCTTCATTATTCTAATTATTATATTTATCATCAATTAAATTATTATGTGTATTAATTAAAGAAATGATGTATAAATTACATAAATAAAGATATAAAATATTGAATAATATAAATAACATATAAAAAAATGAAAGAGTTTTCAAAATTGAACATATTTGCTAAAAGAGAATTAGAAAATTAAAAATAATAAAAATAAAATTATTTAATTACATAATTTAAAAATTAGAACTGGAAAATCAAATGCATCTTGTTTTTATGGTTGGGGAAATACTGGAAAATGTTCTTAAAAAAACTACTATTTATTATAAAGTTTAAATTTCCTTGAAAAAAAAATGAAGCCAAAAATTAATTGTTTCCAACTCATGTGGGGATAATGAAAGAATATGGTAGACTTCATAGCTTTAAGACCAATTAAGATTAAATATTTTGTATAGAATACTGTAATTAATAATTGGTAAAACACAATTTGAATTGATGCAAATTTATGTGTTTCTAAATAAAAATGATAAAAATTTACAATAAAATTCAGCAATATAATCTACCATTTATTAAATTGCTCATTCATATCTGTGATATTTTTGATTGTGCGATTCCATAGGATTACCATTTTCAAGTCATTTTCCATTGTCTGTAGACTTGGTGATCTTGCAGCCCCAATAAGTATATTAACTACACGGAGGAAGACCATGGATATGCTAGTTGTATTGGACCAGGAATTATTTTGATGAAAATTGGCAGCCAATGTCGTGAAATGTAATGTTGCACGATGGGATAAACAAATTGTTAAAGTTGTAAGCAGGATGACTCGTAGTGATCCGATTTGTACGTGATCATCACTTGCAATCATCAAGTTAAAAATAACAATTCTATATCTCTGTAAAACAAAACTAACTAAAACAACTGCTTCTAGACTCCCGATTTAATATGCCAAATGCCATCTACTTAAAAAGAGAGAGAAAGAATTAATCACTACCAGACTATAAGCAACCAGGATGATAGCTTACGAAAGCCTATATCGATACTTCAGGGTTATAACATAGATGTCTTAAGGACTGATGCATATATATGTATGCTGAAAAAAATATACAAGTGTATGAGAAGGGACAATAGTATGATGAATAAGCATAAATGATGGTCTAAAGGCAATTTGGCCTTATTAAACAATCATCTTATTTTGCCTCGCACCAACGTCTTAAGTTTACAGATCAGTTCTTTTTAGCTATAATATCTATCAGCTCTTAATTCCAATCGTGAATATATGGTTCAGGGGAAAGTACTGATCTATTTCTCCGTTTGCTTTACATGCTATAAGTATTCCAAACATTTGACTATCTGGAAGTTATCCAATATTTTCTGGAAGTATAAGATCTTCGACAATATCGTATTAGCAATATTTTTATAGTTTCAGGATGCCATTTACTTATTCTCCATAAGAAATAGAAAAACCTTCATCAATTGTTATCGGTTTTATACAAGAGTGTGTCGAAGGAAAAAAGTACACTATGGACGGAATTACAATTCAATGGCTTTGAAAATTTATATTTTTTATACGGACAGTCCAAATATTTTTACAGTTGCTCTTTGTACTTTATTTACATTTATTTTTTTTGCAAAATATTATACATAAATGTTAAATAAATGTCCTTAATCATTCCTTAAATTATCTAAAAGTTTTAAATTGTTTCCAATTAAAACATTTTAATGAGCAACTTTTGCGATTAATCAAAAAGTAATTCTTGAAATATATTTATAATTGCCACAAATTTAGCTAATACTTTGTAGCAATATTATAATAAAATTGTTCCATAATACTAAATGCAAGCTTAATAAAATGATATTCAAACAATCAACTATAGTGCTATATTTCAATTTTCAAAAATTTCATGTTTATGATTTACAGCTTAAATTGAATGTAACATTAAAGTAGTTTTTAATAGTCCTTAGAAAATTATATTGTCATTAAATCGTTTGTCATCTCAAAACGAGACTGATGGGGGGAAACTATTTAATAATTTTATGCAATCATATATTTCCAAAGAGGAATTTGTCATTAATAAGCCAGTAATTAATAATAAAATGTGTCTGTTATTTTATGTATAGAAAATAATATACTTTTCACAACTACCATACATTAAATTAATTATTATGATAACTTAAACAATATATGAGAGAAATATATAACAAAATAATATAAATAAAGAAAAAATATTTAGGGATTTGAAACATTAATTGCGTATTTATGTTATACATAAGAGACTGCTATCAATTTAGTTAATTTACTAGTTAAATAAGAATAAATACGTTCAAATGGATTCATCAAGATATCTATGAAACTTTTTATTAAATAAATACATAAAGCTAAATATATTTGTTAAAATTATGAAAATATCAAATATTAAATGGGTGTTTTGAAATCATATTTCAAATGTATTCTTTATAAATTTAATATTATGAATTAATCTTCTTTTTAATTGTATTTAACCATCTATCGATATAATGTAATTAAATGTTATACAGTATAAACATTTTATATTTACAGTATAGAAATTTTGATACTATAATAATTCTAATTTTTCTGAACACTTGTTTTCACAGATTTGATTTGAAAGTTATTAAAGTGAGTGCCAGTATGTTGAGTGCAATAACTTCCTTTTGAAGTTAACTTCCTTTTCCTTTGAGAAGAATACGAATTTACAAAGCAATTGTTTTATTATCTAAATTTCTAAATTCACGAAAAAACTTCATTTGGTAATTAGTTTCTAACATTTAGTATTTGATATCGATTGACTTTTTCAGATTTTCAACATTCTTCTCTTAATTATATAGCTGTTAGATGACATTACTATGCCACATAAATGTTATTTCTAAATAGTCTACATTTCCTTGTTATTTTAAGAGTTTTTCTTGTATTTCGTTGCTAATTTTCATTTCAAATGAATAACGATTTGAAAAAAACAATATTTTTCCAATATAAACTTTTTTTGTAAATAGCTTTATG
>JAPDSC010076551.1:0-16873 GCA_026290005.1 Latrodectus geometricus | reverse complement strand
AAATCTTAGTTAGCAGAAACCTAAACAAATTATAACTTATTTGGATATTCTATCAATTTCCTTTGCTTAATTTAATGTTCTTTGCTTGCTTAATTTAATTGGATAGAAATTGTTTTGAGTTTTGTAACAAAATAATGCACATATTTTAAACCATATATTGGAGATAACCATCATAATTTCTAAATTAAAATATTACATGGTTTTTCATACAATTTATGAAATTAAAAAAGAATTGAACATTAAGGAAATATTTAGGAATGAGGTTAATCAAATAAATTTACACACAATTCTAAATACACAAGTACGAGGCATTAATTCACTCATTTAGTGCAGACTTCGTACAAGATATTTCCTCAATTGGTTCTCCAAATATCCTCATAACTTCAATTTATATGATTAGATTTCAAAAGCCAATTATAGTTTAAATTCCTGTTTCAAATTCGATGATTTAGATCAATGACAGTTGAATTTGTACTCGCGTCTCACTAATGTATGTTCAAAATCTATGCTTTTAGAGATTTTTCTAATGTGCCCATGATATTATTTTGTATTAATAGTATCATACTTCAGTATTAATAGATTCTATTTAGAGACGTTTTATGAAAGTAATATTACATTAAAATGAATCACATGCTGAATTATAAATTTAATTATATTAATTGGAAATGATTGGTTAAAATTTTTCAACAAAAGTTTAACTGGTATAAAATTTTTAATCAAAAATTTGGATTAATGACATTTTTTCACAAATCCAGATATATGGTTATAATATCCCAAGTTATACATCAAAGTCTATTATTATTAATTTAGTAATCTAATTTTAACTAATTCATTGGAAACTATTTTGCTATATGGTAGCCTATACTTTCCTATTTGTGTCAATACAATTTTTTCATCAATCATTTGGACCAATAAGTCCTTACCAATATATACTCTTAAGGCAAATAAAATTATCTTTTCTTCACTTTATCTAACTCTAACTTTAAAAATCAATCAGATCATAAATGTTAAACTATCATTTTTTTAATTTTTGTATTTTATTTTCATTATTATTTTCCCTGTAATCTCTATTTCAAATTTATATTTCTTGTAACAAAACTGAATTGAGAAATTTAACTCTTTGAATTGGAAAAGGTATTTTACTCGGTTGTAGTTAGATCATTTCACACTGGCAAATTTACTCAGAACTATATTCTGTTTGATTTGATGGATAATTTTCATCAAACTTATTTATCAAGAAATATTTACAGTTATCAATATATTTTGACCATAGAATGCTATGAAGGATTTATTAGTATAATAAGTTTTTTGATATGCTTTTAATATTAGCCATTATAGAGGTTTTATGAAATATTCATCCCATTTATTCTGTAATTAATTAGTTTTATATCAGTTAAATAATACATTGGATGCATAATTATTTAGGAAGCGTTTTTATTATATGAAAGAGTTTATCTAATAAACCTGTTTTAAAATACAAAAAACTTTTCTGAAATTTATTTTGAAATATGCACTTTGCAAATATAATCCTTTGTATTTAATGTAAAAAAATGCATTCTATTATGTATTTAAAAAAATTTAATTTATGTCTTTAAGTTATCATCTAAAATTAAAGAATAATTTTATTTCTCAACAGTTTATGAACAAACTATTTAAAGCACTTATTATAAAATATGAATTTCAAACAAATTAGTTTAAATTAAAACTCTTGCACCATATGGAAAAATATTTGAGTTAAAACTAACAATATATAAAATTCTAATTAGGATAAAAAATTTTTTTCATACTTAAATGTCTCAATTTTAAGAAGAACTTCACTGATATCTCTTAGAAGAATGATCAACCAAAATATACATTTCTTTATTTTTTTATTTTTAATTAATATAATATTTTTAACGTATTTAAATACCGTAATTTTACAATGAAACTGATTTGTATTTTTTGAGTGAATGAATATATCAGTTTCATAAATTTTAATCTTTAGCTTGTTTGATTTCATCATGGATGAGTTATAATTTCTAATTCTTGCAATCATGTTTAAAAAAAAAAAAAAACTTAAGAACAAATTGTTGTTCTTCTGAAATCTTTTAAAACAAATTGATATTTATAATAAATCAAATACGATCATAAATGCTAATAAACAATGATAACTTGTCTTGTAAAATTTTTCTTGATTTAATCGAAAATTTGTTTTTTCTACTTCTATACTACTTTGCTTGAATATGTAACAAATTTTAATATGGTTTTTGAACAGATACCATTTTTTCACTAAAATATATTTATATAGATAATATTATTAAAACTAGTAATATAAAAAGTAGTTATAGTAATAAAAATAGTAATAGGTAAACATAAATGAATATATTTATGATGTTTAAATTTATTAGTTTTAAGAATTGCATTTAATTTTTTTGTACTAATGAGCATTCAAATTACACTCGTTTTTAACCTTTTTGATTCATTTTTAATATTTGGCCAACTAAATATTGAAATTATGCTATGAAACTTTTTTATGTATTAATTTTTTTTTGTTCATTGATAAACTTCATTTGAGGCAGCTTTTTCACTAGCATACTCTTTTCTGTACCACGCACAAAATTGAGGTGTACCAGTTAGGTGTCAGAAACTGTGTGGGAGTCTTTGTAATATAATAGCAGGAATAAAATGAAGAACCCAATTTTTGACATGAAACTCCAAACTCAGGTTTATTATTTTACTTAGAGGATATTTTGACCACAAACCATTAACGCAATCTAATCTGCTTTACTGAACGCGGTGAATCTTCGGTTTAGTCGGGATTCAAACTTACAAACATCATTACGATAATAGAAACGACATCCTAATGAAATTGGCCATTGCTTTATTAAATAATGCTACTAAAATACATTTGTAAAAATTGAAATTTTACATTTTGCTGTATCTAAAATGGAGAAATCGTAAGGCTGTTTGGACTTTATTAATAAATGCGATGTACTTTGATTATGCAAAATTTCAAAACTTAAGTGAATGAGATGTACAATTTTAAATCTTAAGTTAGTGATTTTAAGGTATTTATCTCTTACACAAAAGATTGAAATATAAGTGACAAGCTTATTCATTAGACATAGAAGTGACTATTTCTAAATTATGTTTATGTCATATCAACTACAATAATGAGCTCAAACGTTCCATCATTATTACGAAAAAACAAAGAATATTGTACACAATATTTAAAAATATGCCCTTCCTTTTTCTGAATTAAATGGTTCCACCGTATGTGGAAAGATTAAATATTTGATATTTATGAAAGCTATCTTTAAAATGCAGAAATTAATGAATGTTAATAGGAATTTGTTACTTGTTTAAAAAAAATTATATTAATTTCAAGTAATTTTAACGATTTTCGAGATCAGAAGATACAAAATATATCTAAAATATTTATGAAAATGAAATAATTTTGCTGTCAACAACGAAATAATTTATATGAAATATTATGTGAATAGAGAATTTATTTATTATAGTAGAATTAATTTACCCTTCATGTATAATTTTTTAAAATAAATCCATCTCTTTTATACATTAAAATACATTACTAAAAGAAAAAATAGGAGAATAGCAGATATATTTGGTGCTTTCACTTATCAGTAATGAGTATTCTCCGTAAATAATTTATGCAAACACTAGAACTTTGCCTCTAAAATGTATAAAAATTCCTAAAAAATTAAAAAATAAAATTTAATAAGAATGAAATAGCTTAAAAATGTAAAAAAGTGTCTATTGTTAACAGTAAAACGTCCTACAATATGCCAAATAATAATATTTCTATCAAAAACAGTATATTAATTTGATGGTATTTATCTTCAATATTCCAAATTATGCCCTTATACAGTTTATCTCTAAACTGATATTTAAAAATAAAATAAATTATTTTATTTTTAAAAATAGCACTAAATTTTCATCAATATATTTAACAGACTACAATTTTTAATAGAACATTTTTTATCAACGTTAATTACAACGTTAATAACATTTTTTATCAACGTTAATTCAAGATTTCCATTTGCGATAAAATACAGTAGTATCCATTTAATGAATAGGAGAGATTGTTTGCAAATAAAAAAAAATCACTACAGACTATCATAATACATTTAGTGAGGGTTCTTATTAATGAATGAAACAAAAATGAATGATTTTTTACAATTGCATAGTTACCTTAATTTATAACAACTTCTAAATTATATATAATTGTATCCTTGAAGACATTAACTGTTTAATTATAATGTAAATAATCACAATAATTAAATTAATGAACCTACAATATTTCTTTTTTTTATTGTCTGTTGGTAAATGTATTTCTTGGTTTACGAAAAGTAGAAAAAATTGATTAAAAGTATTATGTTAAGTGTTAATCATTGTGTTCCGTAAGGTTTCCAATGAAATAAATTGGTATCATTATTTTATTTATATGCTATGAATTTATCGAGAGATGCCCTTCGTTCACATACTCTTAAAACTGATTTAATTTAATTATTTATATACATATATTATTTGAATATTTACTTATGAGTCCTATATATATATATATATATATATATATATATATATATATATATACACACACACACACATATATATATATATATATATATATAAGTTATAAATACATAATTATCCGTAAATAAATGTAATGCAGAAAATATTTCTTGGATTAAGTTATTTCATTTATGTGTTACATCTAATAATAATATAAATAAACAATGCATTCAAATGCCTTATAACAACCAGAATTTTTTAAACTTTCTTAATATCTTGAAGAATATCCATAAATGTTATGGCCAGAGATTTTTTTGAAGTATTTATTTGAAATTTTTCTATAGTTGTTTTCTCAAATTTATGATATCATTAAAGAAGCTAAAAGTTAAATACAAAATTTTGTATTAAAAGTAAATTTCTAATAAGTTGCAAATATTTGAAAAAATAATCATTTTATATGTTCATTGAAACAAGATTAAATAAATCTGCTTTTCATCATTTTAAAGAACCTTACAGATAGATGTAAATAGTGAGTAGAAACTGTAGTTTAATATCACATGCTTTTCTGATGAACATGAAAATTAATTTATTAATAACTAGCTGTACCCGCCGGCGTTGCCCGTGCATTTAGAAAATGCAGATAAGTGAATAGCGCAGGAATAGTTGTGTAGGACACGTAGACTGTCTCTCTCTCTTCCCCCCCCACACACACACAACATTCCCCGTCGATAAAAAGGAACAATATATCCTAAATATTTTAAACGGAAAATTTTCCAAAAGATGGTCGCCAGAATTGTTTCTCAAAAGGAGCTGGTACAACCCAGGAATCAGCTATCGGCGAGCAGCGATCTCAAGAAGAAGTTTTATAAATAATTTTTTTAAAATTTTTCTAATTCAAAAATCGAAAATCGGGCTTCGAGGTCTGGTGGCCAGCCCCCTTGTGCTTCCGTGTAAAAAATTCCAGGTCCCTGCGTGCGATAGATTTGGCTGGAGAGCTCGGTCAGACAAACGGACAGACACATTACACTTGCTTTTATTATTATAGATTAAATATGCCTTTCTTACATTCTTTCTTTATCAGTTATCAAAATTAAATTTAATGTTTTAATGTAAAGCTTAAAATAACGTAATACTCTTTTATAATTTAAATTTATTAAGATATGACTGATTATATGATCTTATCTGTCGAAAGAGATAAATATTTTTTTTATTAAATGAGAACTAATATACCATGTTTTTCCGTTTATAGTATCTATAAAAATTTCATCTTATAAAAATTATGTTTTTTTTTCGTATATATTAAAGAGAAAAATGGGAGAACAAAACGATATGAAATTTTTAATCCAAACCAATGTTTTGTAGAAAATAATCATATAGGATTGTTTTAATAAATTTGCAAGACTTAGAGTTTTAAGATGTTAGAGAATAATAATATTCAATTTCGTTTTGTTAAAAGCTTTTCATAGAAATTGACATTTGAAGAAGCAATAATTTATATATTATTTAAAAAGATAATGTTTGAATGTAAACTATCAAATATGCATTGTTGTAAAAAATGGATAAAAATGGACACATAATATTTTTTTATTTTCCTATCAATTCTTAGTAAAAATGGACTTTTCGGGTAGCTTAAATTAAATTTATTTTATGGTAAAATTACTAGAACTTTAATTATAAAACTTATCAAATTTGTATTGAGTTTTAGGCTAAAACTTGTTCAATAATTCATCAAATTTATTTAATTTTTTTAGAATGAAAATTAAATAGATTTGATAAATGTTTAAAATAAAGTTTAACTTAAAATTTAAATCAAATTTGTTTTATAAATTTTAAGATTTAAAATTTGTATATAAGAAAATGGTGATAGTTTATAAATATGCCTTAAAAATTTGCTGTGTTTGTATAATTCAAAAAGACAAAAACAATTATTTAGCAAAACTAATATAATTCGAAATATTCAAAAAATCTGTTCTCTTGTATTTGAATTAATTACTCCTATTAAATGAATAAGAGTAATCTCAACCATACGTAAGATATAATTTTTGTTCAAATTGATAGTTGTTTAGTTAATAAGCAAAGGATTATATGTTTTTTAAACTTTTGTGTACTTGAATGTGCAAAGTTGTGATAATGAATATTATATATCCAAAAATGATAGAAAGCCATTAACTTCTTTGTAAAATATAGGAGTTTCTTTACTTTGTAAGGAACAGAACTGATTTTCTTTATCGTATTCACATTATAATGAATTTTTTAGAAATCAATTTATAAAAACACAAAAATATGAATTATCCAATTTTGCTTATTTTAATATAATGTTTACTAAATAATTTTTATTTAACCTCGTATCTTTACTAAGAGTTACATTAAAATAAATATATTTAATTATGAAAAGTTAAAACAAGACACATAAAAGAAAACAAAAGTATTAATAAAATTGATGAACATTGAAGTAAATTATACTATAATGAATAATCTATTGTATTTTGAGAAAACTTCAGCCATGTTGTTGAATGATGTTTCTTGCATTTTTTTAAATTTTTATATTGAAAATAATAAAAAATTTAGGTTCATTATTTGAAGATATTGGTTTTATTACATGATATGCGATGTGTGCAATAATGACCAAAGTTTTAAGGGATGTACCAAGTAAAAGATTTGTGCATGTACTGGCAAATATTTGATGGTTTTCAATAGAGTACTGAAAATATATTTCCAAAGATGGATAGCATCTTTATGGATTGAGTCTTCAAATTCTTGCGGATTATTATGATGTCATCTAGAGTTGCTTCTGTTTTTAGGAGTAGAATTTTCGATTTAATTACTTCTAATTCAGTTTTGATAGGTAGAGGCAAGATTCCTGTTAATGTGTTAAGCGCAATATTTGAAGTTGTTTTAAAGGTTCTTGAGATCAATAATAGAAAACTTCTTTGGATGTTTAGTAGTTGTTTAATTTTTCTATTTGTTAGGTTTTCTCTCCAAATTGTGCTACCGTAAGATATTATTTTTTCAATTATTGTTAGATAGATTGTTTTTAAGACTCGTCCTTTCAATCCCCATTTTTGTCAAATCATGCTTCGGAGTCTCTGTGAAATTGGAATTGTTTTAGTTTTGAGATATCTTAGAAGGAATGATAAATTTGAATCTATTTGGATTCCCAAATAAGAAAGGCATTTTGTATGTTTTAAGCTTTTATTGTTCAATATGGTTTTAGGATTATATTTTAGACTTTTATTCTTTTTGAAAATGATCATAACTGAAGATTAGGCAGTTGATATTGTAAGTTTGAGATTGTTGCACAGGGATGAAAAAAAGTTTTAAAGAAATGTTACAGTTAGTTTTTAGATGTTTTGTTGTTCCTTCGATGATAAGCATTGTGTCGTCCGCGAAAGCAATGATCTTTGTGTGGTCTGGCCATAAATTTGTTAGTATTTAATTCTAATGTATATTCCACATATGGGTCCTCTTATTGATCCCTGTGGACAGCCTCTTGTGTGTTTTAATTTAACTAGTCCAGAGTCACCAATGGTGATTAGTTCTCTGTCTTCTAAAAAATTTATTAAGCTTCTGGCAATGTTTTGGGGAGTTTTGGTGTTAGCTATTTCATGTTTCAGACCGGGCCACCATAGTGAGTCAAAAGCTTTCTGTATGTCTAAGCTGAGAAGAGCTGTATATTTATTATTTTCTTTATTCCGTTGTATTTGTGTTATTGATTCATAAATTGCATGTTCTGTTGATCGGTTTGCTCCGAAATCAAACTGATTATTGTGAAAGTAATTATTTGTGTAGAGGGAATGTTTTAGGCAAGCAACCACTAATTTTTCCAAGACTTTTCCAAAAGATGATAACAAGCAGATCGGACGATAGGTGGTGGCTAGACTGGGGTCCTTGAACTTTTTATTAAAGAAAATGACTTGTCCTTTTTTAAAGACTTTTGGGAAATATTGCAGTTCTAGACATTTGTTAAACGCTTTGCAAAGAATATGATAATTTGTTCTATGAACTTGTTTGACTATGGCGTTGTCAAGTGCTTTAGCTATGTTTAGGTTTTTAATGACTAAGTTAACTTCTCTCTGCTTAAATGGTGGGTCTGTAATATCTGAAAAGTTTAAAGGCTGGGATCTAATATTTTCGTGGTATGGAGAATCTTCAGCTTCGTTGTCTGCAGGAAAATTAGCTTCTAATAGTTGATTTAGGATGGTTTTAATATCTTGATTATTTGGTGAATTTTTTAGAGCTACGAATTGTGTTAGTTTTAAAACTTTATCTGTTGCTATTTTTTGTATTATACCAAATTCTTTATTATTATTAGAACAAAATTTAGTATAGCTATTAAATTTCGCTTTTAATATTTCTCTCTTTTTACATTGCCAATTGTTGTTTATATTTTTAATCCACAATGTTTTTTCCTCTTCCGTTTCAGAGGTTTTGAATCTCCTTCTTAAAGCTCTTGATTTGTTCCTTTTTTCTTTAAGAAGTGGGAACCACCATTGTATGATGACCTTTTTGTTTAATGTTCTAATTTTGAATATTTTTTCTGCTGTTTCTTGGATTTGGTTTAATAAATTTTCAGTCAAGTTGAGCAGATTTGTTTTGTTTTGTATATTTTTAAATTGTTGGATTTGTGATTGAAGAATGGGTTTTAAGGTTTTCTGGAATTGTTTTTATTTGTTTAATGATTTAAATCTTTTATTGAATGTTATCTTTATTTCTTCTGCAATACTGCAAGTGATGTAGTTGTGGTCTGAACATGTTTCTTCATCATTAACTTCCCATTCTTGTATGGTGTCAAAAAGTGTGTCTGTACTTAAAGTAAGGTCTGGCCAATCTATTCCAATTGGGCCAGTAAAGGTTGGAGGACTTGGGTTTATATTGACTATATATTTAAAGAATTAGAAAGAATAAAGTATTTGAGTTGGATTCCTCTGTTATTATTTTCGGGGTAGTTCCATAATTGGTTTTGTGAGTTGAAGTCTCCACAGATAAGTATCTTCTCTGTATTATATTGTGTTAGTACATTTTCCAGTAAATTGACAGTAGCTATTAAATCTTCGCTTGGTGATGCGTATAATGAGATTATTATTATTGAGCTATTATGTGCATCTAGCTTTATGGCTATTAAGTCTCTATGTGTGAAAACTGTGGTTGGATTTATATCAATTTTCGAGATGATTGCTGCTCTTGGGTTTCCGTTTGTTTTGTAATATTTTTTTCGTGAAAAGTCCTCCGATTTCATTTTGTTGTAGGTAAGGCTGTTGTTTGCAAGCTAAATGCAAGTCTGGGTCATTGAAAATTTTTGAAAATTGAGCTATTGCTGATCTACTTCTTTGTAGATTAATTTGTAATATATTGAGTTTACTTAATTGTCATGCAGTTAAGAATTTATCCATTCAGTAAAAATATGAGAAGGTTTGTGCACAATAATCTTGGTATGATGGACAATTAATGTCATAAGCTGCATGTTGAATTTCATAAGTTGCACCGTTTCTATTCGCTTCTATGCATTTAATACAATGGTTAGAATCAGACTTAGATTGTTCTGTTTGGTGACGGTGGCCACATTTGGCGCAGTTGTGGTCATTACAGTGGCACTCTGTGGTAATGTGTGTGAAATTTTGACATTTCTTGCATCTTTTAACCGTTTTGAATATGTCTATTTTTGATTTTGAGAGACAAAATACAAATATTTTTGAAAGAGTAGTTTCCTTACCAGTGGTCGTGGTAGTTCTATTATACACCACTGGCCATTAAAATTCCTACACCAGGAAGAAAAGCAAATAACAAAATGATATTTATTGGACAAATATATTATACTAGAAATAACAAGTGATTAAATTTTAAAAAAATTTGGCTTGATAGATCCTGAGAAATCAGTACCCAGAACAACCACCTCTGGCAGTAATAACAGCAGTTATACGCATGGGCATTGAGTCAAACAGAGATTGGATTGCATGTACAGGTACAGATGCCCATGCGGCTTCAACACGATGCCACAGTTCATCAACCGTAGTGACTGGCGTTTGGTGACGAGCTAGTCGCTTGGCAACTCTTGACCAAACGTTTTCTATTGGTGAAAGGTCTGGAGAACGTGCTGGCCAGGGCAACCGCCGAACATATTCCGTATCAAGGAAGGTCCGTACAATAACGGCAACATGCGGTCGGGCATTATTCTGCTGAAACGTATTGTTGCGCAGGGCTCGAATAAAGGGTAGAGCCACGGGTCGTAACACACCAGAAATGTAACGTGCACTGTTCAAAGCACCGTCAATACGAACGAGAGGTGACCGAGACGTGTATCCAATGACACCCCATACCATCACGCCAGGTGATGGGCCAGTATGACCATGAAGAATGCACGCTGCCAGTGTGCGTTCACCACGATGCCGCTAAACACGGATACGACCATCATGATGCTGTATACAGAACATGGGTTCATCTGAAAAGATGACGTCTCGCCATTTGTGTGCCCAGGTTCGTCGTTGATCACACCATTGAAGGCGCTCTTGTCTATGACGCAGCGCCAAGGGAAGCCGCAGCCATGGTGTCCGAGCTGAGAGTTCATACCGCTGCAAACGTAGTCGAACTGTTCGTGCAGACCCTTGTTGTCTTCCAAAAGACCCCGTTTCTTGACTCACGGCTCGTGACGTGGTTGCACGATCCATTACAGCCATAATGTGCCTGATAATAATATGCCTGTCTTCTCGGCTGCTAGTGATAGGTGGCCGTTGAGATCCCGCATGGCGTTCCGTATTACCGTTCTGAACCCATCGATTGCATATTCTGCTAACAGTCATTGGATCTCGACCGACGCGAGCAGCAATACTGCGATAAGATAAACTGCAATCCCGGTACGCTACAATTCAACCTTTATCAAAGTCAGAAACGTGCTGGTACGCATTTCTCCTTCTTACACAAGACATCACAACAACTTTTCACCAGGCAACAACGTCCAAATGCAATTATTGTATGAGGTACCGGCTGGACAATTTCCTCATTTAAACACAATGTAGGCGTCGCTACTGGTGCCTGCTTTGTCTGAATGCGCTGAAAAGCTAATTATTTGCATACCACAGCACCTTCTTCCTTTCGTATAAATTTCACGTCTGTAGCATGTCCCCTTCTTAGTGTAGCAATTTTAATGGCCGGTAGTGTATAATTAAAAGTGTTATTTTTGCTTAGGATTTTCCTGTGATCAATCATTTGTATTAAGTTTTCTGCGGATTGGAGATCTAAATCTTCTCTGATTGTTGCTAGGAGAATTTCTTTAGTTATTTTGTCAGAAGTGTTTAAGATTATTAATCTTTTAAGTTGAGGTTTTTTTATCCGCCACCAGGTTTTTTTTTATCTAGTAATGTCTTTTTTTGAGTGTTGCAGTCTTCATTATTTTTAGACTTTATTTCAACAAATTTTGGTCTATTATAGATGCCCTTGTGGCCGAATGTTTGTTTCTATGTCTTGTAAATATTTAATTGAAGTAAGTTCTTTTGTTTTTTTGATGATTAGTGAGTTGCTTTGTTTTAGAATTTCACTTTACAGTTTCGGTTTGTCTGTTGTTGTCTGGGTTATTGTTGCAAAATTTTGATCTTTGTCGTTTATAAATGTTTTGTTCAAGGTATCAATTTTATCTATTATATCAGGAATCATGGTGTTTTTTTAGGATTCTTAAATCTCTATCAATTTGTAGAGTGTGTTGTATGTGATTTTGTGTTTTGCCCTTTTGTTTGCCAATTTTGCTCCATTAATTCTTCTATTAATTGCAAACCCTTGTCTGTAATACTTTGCGGCAGGTAGAATTTTTAGCCTGATTTGGATTGTAGAATACTTTGCAGTTTCTTTAATTGAGCTTGTGGGTAAGAATTAGCATTGGTTTTCTTGTTTGAAGTTTGTTGGTTTATCAGATTTGGAGTTATCATGTTGTTCAATTCCTCAATAAAGCTTGTATTTGTAGTGATGTCACACCATTGTAATGATGCCATCGAGTCTGCGCACTCAGTGGCTCTTTATTTCCCTCCAGTTGGCATATAAGAGAAGATTAGTTCTTCGCACTTTGACTAGTCTCGTGCCAACGCGCTTGTTGACACGAGCTTGTAATCTGACGAGTTGTCAGTACGATGTTCTATTAATTTTGTTTTACCTTTTATTCTTTTAAAATGAATATTGTTACTATTTGTCAGAAGTCTCCAATTTATTATATTAAAAAACACGCACGCAACACTGGAACTTCTACATGGTGACCCGAACGTGGTTCCAATTATGTTGTTGAATATGCTAGGGAATTTTTTTTCGCTTGATACTTCTGCAGTATAATCAATTAAATTTGAATCAAATAGATTAGAAGCAATTCTGCACAGATATTTCTTTCGCCATTTTGTTCCTTTGTCATCAATTTGTTGCCAATTGGTCTCCAATACTGTCCATGATAATTATTCAGTGAAACTATTTTTTAAAAAATGTTGGTACAGAAAAATGGTGATTAAATTTGAAGCTACGTGATTATTTTGGCAACACATTTGGCAACTGGGATTATACAATATAAGCTGCTTCAATATTCATTGTGCGACATAAATAATATGTTGGTATCACCGCTGACGTCTACATGCATCTGCCTAAAATTGCAATATTTTTTTCTGAACAGTGATTTTGCAAGGATTAATTTTGGATTTTCACTTTAGATTTCATGTAACTCGTCTTAAAAAGGACAGCATCATCAGCTGTGAAAATCCCCATTTTTAATTTATCAGATCCTAATCTCTGGTTTCATATGGTAGAAGCGACATTTCAACTAGCAACACCTAAGCCCATAACTGAAGCGAGAACCAAATTCAATCACTGTCTGGCACATCTTCCCCTGAAGTCACAGCAATAACCAGAGATGTAATATTTACTCCAGATGAAACAGACCCATACTCTCGTTTGAAGCAAGAAATTATTGCTCGATGTGGGGAAACGAAGTCGCAGGAAATATGAAAGCTTTTGGCTGGCGACTAGGAGATCGGAAGCCCAGTGAATTATTGAGAATAAAGAAACGACGAGCTGAATCCCACAGCATATCTCAAACATTACTGCTAGAGTTATTTTTTAGCCAAATTCCACAGAACATCCAATCTATACTCACAGCTATTCTGTCCTTAACTTCAAGTAAAGCAGCTGAAGTTGGCGACAAGCTACTTGAGGTCACTCCAGCCGGAAAGAGTGAAATTACTCCAGATGAAACAGACCCATACAAAAGCAGTGCCGAGCTTTTGGCCGAAGTAAAAGCTCTAAGGGAAGAAGTTTCAGAATTACGAGTTCGAAGCAGATCACGAAATCGGAACTTTTTGCGTTTCTGGAGTCGCCGTAAAAGTTTATCATCACGAGGAAACTCGTCCGGTATGTGTTTCTACCACAAGAAGTTTAAAGAAGGAGCAAGAAAATGTGTAAAACCCTGCAACTTCCTGGAAAACAGCAACAGACAGGAATAGACGCGACATACGTCTTGCCTCCTACAAATTGTCGCCTTTTCATTCGGGATAGAATAACAAATAAAACATTTCTCGTTGATACTGGAAGTGATTGTTCTATTATACTTGCTACGAAACAAGACAGACAGCATTCACCAATTCAGACTTTTACAGAAGCAAACAATACCATGATCAAGGTTTACGGTAAGAAATTATTATCACTTGACTTTGGCCTTTGTGGAAACTTTGTTTTTCCTTTTTACATTTGCGATGTATCGAAACCGGAACAACTTTGATATACCCCCCCCCCCAAAAAAAAAAAAATTAAGCGCCAAATCTGGCACTCCCTACGGACTTTTTAGGGTTGCTGTTTCTTATTTTGTTGTTGCCAATTTAGATTTTTTCAGCTTTTTGGTTTTGCTATTGTCAAATTTAGTATTTTCTTGTATTTTGTACCATGTTTTGAGTTTTTTTAAAAGGTTTTTTGTTATTAATTATTTGTATTTAGCAAGAATCCATCTTGGTGAGAAAAAAAGGTGCCAAAAACAGGTATTTTGCTTGGCGAGAAAAGAAGTCGCCAAATTTCAGATTTGGGGGGCGGTATATTAAAGTAGTTCCTCTAATTCTATTTTAGTTGCTGACGGTTAATCTGCGTTTTAGGTCCCCTACTTCGCCAACTGACGAATTTGAAGAGTTTTCTCGCGCATGCTCAAAAATTACTCGTTTGTTTTAGCCTTTTCATTGACCACTAATTAAATTTCACTTTGAAATAGCGGTAGAAATTTCGCCATAGCATTGGTGTTTTTGAAAACGCGCCAAGGAGGTGACCTAAAGCGCATTTTCACCTAAATTCTCATGGTATTATTAAATCTACTGATATTATTTCTGTTAAAACTATTTTTGATAATGATGGTTATATCAAACTGTTAAATGAATTTCCTGAAATTACATAAACTATTTGCTCAGACCAAATTGTCAAGCATAACGTCGTACATAAAATTGAAAATTTCGGTTCACCAGTTTTTGCTAAACCTCATCGTTTAGCACCAAATAGGTTAAAAATTGCAGAAATTGAGTTCCAACATATGATTGATTTAGGCCATATGCGCCCATCGAAAAGCAATTTTTAACCACTTCACTTAGCTTCTAAAAAGGAAAGTTTTGTCTGGCGTCCAGTCGGAGATTATTGCGCGTTAATTTCTCAAATTGTTAAAGACAAATATCCAGTCCCAAGCATTTTAGATTTTACCAGTGAACTTCACGGTATTAAAATATTTTCTCACATTGATTTAGTTAAACCTTTTCATCAAATTCCGATTGCTTCCGAAGATATTCACAAAACTGCAATTATAACACCTTTTGGTCTTTTTGAAAGTACCCGCATGCAGTTTGGTCTGTGCATTTCAAGTACATTTCAACGTTTTATTGATGAAGTAGTTAAAGGTTTAAACGATGTATATGCCTTTATTGACAATATATTGGGAACAACTTTGATATACCCCCCCAAAAATTAAGCGCCAAATCTGGCACTCCCTACGGACTTTTTAGGGTTGCTGTTTCTTATTTTGGTGTTACCAATTTAGATTTTTTCAGCTTTTAGGTTTTTGCTGTTGCCAAATTTGGTATTTTCTTGTATTTTGTACCATTTTCTGAGTTTTTTTTTAAAGTTTTTTTATGTATTAATTATTTGTATTTAGCGAAAATCCATCTTGGCAAGTAAAAAAGGCGCCAAAACAGGTATTATGGTTGGTGAGGGAATAAAAAGTCACCAAATTTCTGATTTGGGGGGGTATATCAAAGTAGTTCCATATATTGATTGCTTATAACTGTCACAAAGAACATGAACTACATCTGAGAGCTCTTTTTGAAAGATTAAAATATTATGGCTTAACTATTAACCCTTCTAAATGCACTTTTAGACAAAATAGCTTACAATTTTTAGGTTTTAAAATTTTAGAAGCCGGATTAGAACTTTTAATTGATAGAGTTGAAGCTATTTTAAAATTTCCTAAACCAAATAACCTAACTCAATTACGGAGATTTTTAGGACTATTTAATTTTTACAGACATTTCATTCCAAAAGCAGCTCATATTTTACATCATTTAAATAAATTTCTTGAGGGGCACAAAAATAAAAAAGTCTCCTCGAAAAACCCAGAAACCCGAAAAATCTCTCGAATGGTCTGAGGAATCTGATAATGGCTTTTTAAATGCTAAAAAAGCTTTGGCTGATGCAACCCTCCTCAAATATCCAATTCCTGGCGATAGATTAAGTTTATGGACAGATGCCTCAGATTTCGCGATTGGAAGTTCTATAATGCAATTTAATCAAAATAACTGGGATCCGATAGCACTTTTTTCTACAAAATTAAAGTCAAAAAAATTGGTCCACCTACTATCGCGAGTTACTAGCGTTATATATACTTCAATTAAAACATTTAGGCATATGCTTGAATGTAGAAATTTTTCAATTTATACAGATCAAAAGCCTCTAATCTACGCGTTTAAACAAAAACCAGAAAAATTTTCACCCCGCCAATTAAAGCGTTTAGATTTTATTTCTCAATTTTCAACTGACATTCGACACGTCAAAGGTGCGGAAAACATAATAGCAGAAACTCTCTCACGTATTGAAATAGAATTAATTTCGAAACCCTCAACTTTAAATTTTAAAATACTAGAAGAGGAGCAACAGATTGATGAGGAACTGAAAAACTTGATAAATTCAAATAGTACATCTTTTCAATTAAAAAAGCATTATTTTCCTTTGGAAGATGTAAATTTAATTTTATTTTTCTACTTCTCAACCTAGACCCTTTATTCCTAAAACTTTTAGACAAATTATTTTTGAAAATTTATATTATTATTCTCATCCGGGTATACACTCAACTACAAATTTAATAACACAACGATTTGTTTGG
>JAPDSC010076545.1:0-10072 GCA_026290005.1 Latrodectus geometricus | reverse complement strand
TAATTATAAATTTGATAAATTTAAGCTTCGTTATTCATCTTCTTTTAAAGAATGAAATATTTGAGTGAAAATTTAATAATGTTTGTTTATTATATACTTAACATCTCTCGCGTAAAACTATCCCGTGTCATTCTGCTTTATGAAAATAAGTTATCATTGTAGCAGTTTTGTTTTATTTATACTTTTTGTACAATATTTTTCATAGATACTTAGAACTTTTTTTTATATAAAACATTTAAAATTCATTATTTTTTTATTAGATTATTTTCTTAACTTGAATAAAGAGTAAAAATAATTTTTTTGTTACTAGATACAGTTTAAAAAAATAACTGTAATTTTCTTAGCTGTAATAGAATAATAAAAAATATTCTTTTATTCTACTCTATAATAGTGCTATTTACTTAAGCATTGTAAATAAATAATAATAGTATAATTTACTTAAAAATAACAAATTAAATTTTTTTTTATAAGCATATTTCCTTAATACATTTTACTTTTTAATTTTTAAAAAAGTTTTTCTTATAATTTAAGGGAACTTAAAAAGTAAAAACATCAATTATCCCTTTAAAATGTACACCACTCTATGAACTTGTTTTTTAGAGATTTAATATTTAAGCTATTTCTTAGTCATTGTGAAGATTTCGTATGATTAACACGCCATATTTTTCATGTCTATCATGTTCGGAATTTTGGCTAACAAGTCTCGTCTACATTTTTACGAGTTCACTAAACTAATCTGAGGAATGCAGAAATTTGACATTTACATTTATACTTTTATGATGATATTTAATTAAATTTTTTAAGAAAGTACCTTACTTTATATTAGTATACTATTTATGTACTTATTAGGACTTTTTAAAAAAGTTTTTTTCTCATTTTTTATAAATTTATATTTTATGCTTCACATAATAAGTGTTTCAAATTAAAATATTTATGTTAAGAAATTTAAATATTTCTAATTGAAGTAATGTATAAAATGATTACAAAATGAAACTAATTGGGTACAAATGGTATGTATTAAGAAAATGTATGTAGAATATTTATATATAATATAACATTTGTTTATTTATAGCAGTGATTCCCAAAGTGGTCTATATCGACCCCTAGGGTCTATGACAACCTGCAAGGGGTCTACGTCAGCGAAAAAAAATTTGAGGGTCCATGAAATTAAAAATGGGGGTCAACACATACACTGATAGTACCTATTTACTTACATCATACTATCTTATAATATCAAAACATATACATTATTTATAATATAGTGCTGTTACCAATCTCCTAACGAAAAAAAGAAAAAGACTGGACATCATTAGCCGAGGAGATTTAAGATTAACCCTTACAAAATTGACGCCAAATGTTGATAATTTATTTTTAAAGCATCAGGTTCATCCTTCTCACTAAAAATATTGACTTATTGCTTATGTTATTTTATTTATAGTTTATTTTATGTTTATTTAATGTTACGTATATTTTACATAACAGATTCAAAATTTTATTTCAAGTAGTTTTAATTTAAATTCAATTAATAAATGTATAAATTAACATGTGTTTTTACTTTAATTTTTTAACACTAAACTTCACTACAGTTAGAAATTTACAGGAAATCAATATCAGGTAAGTAGGGGGTCTACCCAACACGGAAAAACATGGCAAGGGGTCTACGACACAAAAAAGTTAGGGGAACTCTGATTTATAGTAAGGATGGCCAAACCTTTTTCGGTCATGGCCCAAGATTGATTTTTCTAAAATTTAAAAAACTATATACAAATATTACAATTGAAATATGTTAATGGGAAGAATGAAATTGCGATTTCATTTTTAAAAGTTCCTTATATTGAGTATCGAAGTGAGATGTACTGATTCTAAGGAAAGAGAGGCTAAATGCTCATCTGTCACTCTTCTTCTGAGATAATTCTTTCTAAGGTCCTTAGTTGGGAACAGTAGTTCACATATATAAGATGAAGCTAACATAACATTGAAGTTCTGCTGTGAGATATTAAATTTGGAAAACTTACTTTCGTTAATAATTTATAAAACATTTTTGGCATGTTTAGAAACAACTATTTGAGATGATTTTTAGATTGCAAGTCAATTAATTCAAGCTGTAAATCTATAACTTCACTGTTTCACAATTTATATTAATAGACATAGTAAAATTATCCAATTCTGCTTGAATGGCACTGACACCTTGACATCTGCATTCGAACATTCTATGAAAGTTTATTATGGATGGAAATCACAGAGGATGTTTCAAATAACTCTACGGCAGCTTTAAGCTGTAAGGCCATCCTTTAAGTTGTTATACATATTAAGATTAATTTTATTTACAAAAAGTAGTTTAAAAAATCTTGACGTTTTATTCCTTGGAAAAATAATAGATTAAAAAAAAAAAGTCTGATTATTTATCATTCTTATTTGTATTGATATATTTGAGTGATTAATTAGATAGAGTAATGTGCAAACTGAATTTGCAAAAAAGTATTACCACGATTATAAAGTCAGCAGAAAAAAATGCATTTCAATTAGTAAGGATTTTTATATATTATTGGAAAAAGTCGTTTATATCGATCCACATCACGCCTTCTAGAGGGATTTGAATCGAAGTTTACCAGTTGGAAACGCAAAATGTACTGTATGGTGACTATGTAAACAGAGAGTTTCAAATTTAATATTTAACGTGGTCAGCAACAATATTTGTCGACGGAAATTTTATTTATTCAAGATATATTTTAGACGTTATTTTTAAATCTTCGGGTATGAAATGATATCTCACCATCCAAAAATTCTTTACATGTGAACTAAATAAAAAAAAACATTCATTATATAAAAAAAAATCATTTAAGTTCATACCTAACCTATCAGATATCTGTAGAAACTTTCACTATTTGTACTTAACATTAAAAAACATTACTAGTTTCAAGAAAAAATTGTAAAAGATAAATTCTTATAAATTGAATAAAATTATTAAATAAGTGTCTCATTTACTCTGTAGGAAGATATATGACGGAATGTTATAATAATATAATAATACATAATATATATGACGGAATGTTACCATGAATTAAAGTTTAAGCAATTTAATTAATAAGAAAACAAATCATTATTAAAGCAACTCATCATATAAAGAAAATTAATAAATAGACCCTTAACAGCAAAATCGCAGGAAATATTAATGCTATATTAATTAATGACATAGTTACAAAATGTGTGTAAGTGTTACAGTTAATCTAAATAATAATCTGATAGTAGGAATTCGAATTTTTTAAATTGTTTTTTCACCAATGGGAATTTCATTCATCAATATTTTTACCCTGGAATAGTTAAAAAAATTTATTCCACTTAAATTTTTTTTTAACTTTATCGAATTTAAACAATATTAGCCTAAACATCAACTTCACCAAGAGAACAGTCTATTGGTAAACATAACAATCAGTGAATAATTGTTGTTATTCGTCCAGATTTGGTTATATCTTTATTATGTTTTCGTTGCCAGTTTCTGCCATCTGAAGTTGCTAAGAAAACAGACTGGTTAAACTTCTAATTTTAAACTTCATTCAAATAGTGACGTTAATACCAGAGGGTTGACACCAGCATCTCCAAATTCCACAGAAATGGGAAGACATTATATTTTATGGAACATTTAATATACATAAGATCCACTCGAATTATGATGGTCTTTAGTTGGGTCAGGTATTAATTAAACTTTTTAACTTTCGGACATGAAAGAGGAGCCTTTCCCAAGAGACTATTACGATTCTGTTCACATGTGGTCTAACGCGCCATACGAATTTTTCGTCCCAAATTATTTCTTCACTTTAAATCATTTTTATATTTTATAAGTTTATTAACTAACTGTAATAAAATTGTATAATAAAATATTATAATACACATTAATATGGTTGGTTCTGCTTCTATGTATGATCCACAATAATGGATGGTAGTTTTAATGTGAAAAATTAGTAGAATTAATGAAATAAATATAATGAGCTATATCATAAACAAAAATAAAACGCTTAAAAATTTATTAAGATTTCTTTGCAACTTAAAGAAGAAGACATTTAAATCCACATGGATTCTTAATTATACACTAATGGGTTTCTATCTACAAGTGTAAAATTATTGAATATATTGATTAATTTAGAAGACATTTAATTAAAATAATCAAAGCGTTAAATCATAAGAAGCGAATGTTATTTCTAAAATTAAGAATATTTTGAGTGAGAATTTATTTTCTTTCCAATTATAATTCTTTATGTAAATTTATTATAATTATTTTTTTTCACTAAATTCTTCTCGAAAAAAAAAAAGACTTAATAATAAAGTTGTCAGAGAATTAAAGACTTAGAGTTCTGTAAGTTGTAAATCATATAAGAATGTCAATGAAAGTTATGGCATGTCGTAGAGATATAAAAACTTGAAAAAGTTTTCTGTGAAATTGTACTTATGAAATTTTTCCACAAAAATGTCACTGATTCTTGTGATTTTTGGTGAATTATCTGTCAGTTTATTCTTACTTTTTCAAATATTCCAGTATTTTAAAGTGTTCGCAATAGACTAGTTAAAAAATTAATTATTGTAATCAAAACATTTATATAAAAATAACTTTTCTTCCAAAATATTTTCCTTCAGACAGAAACAATTTTAAGTACTTTCAAGAAAAATTGAAAATCTTTAAATTTTTTAAAAATTATCTGGTTTTGATAATATTTTGCTCAAATGTTGATGGAACTGGGAGATCTTATTCTGCTGTTTTTGCATGTAATTTTTTCTTACAAATAATGTAGGAGGAGAGAGATAGATATATTTGACTTCTAGATTTCAAAGAAAGATAAGCATGTTGACGTATAGCTTCGGAAAAACAATAAGGAATTTCTTTTATTAAACTATCAATAAGAGATCACAATGTTTGAAAACTATATTTTGAAGTCTACCAACACTGACATGTAAATAAATTTGAAATCAAAATTTAAAAGCCTTTGGGAATTTTTTTTTGAAATTGCGACTATTTTAGAAAGATCTGAAAGTATATATTTAAAGACACGTTCACAAACACAAATATATTCTTATAAAAGTATTTAAGAGATAGGCTTAAAATTAATTTTCTTTTTTATTCTGTGCATATGATTTGAAAAAAAAAACTGGGTTATAAAACTGAATAAATTTCACTTTCTTTAACTCATGGAAACTTCTTAAAAATTAACTTAAAACATGTTCATAAAAACATGTGTATTATCTTCATTTTAATAAATTGGCGTAAATTATTTTCAAACTATACTTATTTCAATTTCTAATAAATGTTTTTAAATGATATTAAAAATATAGATTTTGCTTGAATTTTAAAATTTTAATTTAATATAAGTAGTTGCAATACATTTAAACCACGTGCTTAAAATATGTTTAAAAATTTATACACATTTTTTGAAGTATATGATTTTAAATATGCTATATATATTTCTTATTCACTATTTTCAGTTATACTTTCTATTTTTATAAAATATTATTAGAAAAATAATTCTTTTATTTTACTTCATTTTTCACATAAAATTATTTGAGTGACAGCTGTGAGAGGGAGGCTATACTCCTCCTGTGCTGACATGAAGAAAAAATGACGGAAAAAATGATGTAAAAAATGAAAAATGACGAAAGAAATGAAAAAAAAATTGATTAAAATTTTAATTACCATTTAATAAATTGGAGGTAAAATTAAATATATTTTAAGATGTACATACTTTTCAGTTATAACATTAAAATAACTTGTTACTTATATTTAATTTTTAATTAATTTTCAATAATAAACAAATTTTTTGTATTTCATATAAAAAATTTTGAAAATTAATGATATTTAATCATGGCACATTTATTTTAATTTCAAATATTATGCAATTAAAAGAGGTTAGAACAAAAATATTTTTCAACTTTTATTTAATATATTTTTCAACTTTTAATTGTCAAATTAAAAAAAATTATTACTTTTTTTATTAAATAAAAAAAAACAACCTTTTCTAATAAGCTGAACGGAAGCTATTCTACAATAAAAATTTTTGTATTTTTTTTTTGTACATCATAGCACAATTATATGAACTATACTGACACTAAAAGAATTTCTCTTTTACAATTTTTTATGCCTTATATTTTACAAATTTAAACAATTCAAAATTTTATGTAAGCATATATTTAAAATTCGGTGTATTTATTTATGATAAATTATTTCGTTTCCAAGATTTGTCAAAATAAGGTTTTCAATATAAAATAGCAAGTTTTTAAAAATAATAACGTAAAACATTTATGTTTATAAAGATTTTTTTTGTGTTACCAATGAATCTACATACAAATAGTGATTATTTTCTACATTTTATTTTGTTGCTATGAATGAAAAATAATATTTTTTATTATTTCAAAATCAACTGGCAGAGATAATTTGGTTAATGAAGGTTTCATTCTCATGACAGATTTTAGTACGGTACGGTTGTAGTTTACCAATCCATTTCTTGCAGGGCTAATTAGGTAGGGATCTATAGCTTAAGCCAACATGAACATCTAATCCCAAGGGAGAATTCTCTGTTTGTGGTGATTCATACCACGGACTGATGTACCGACGGTAAGAGGGATAACAATTCAGCTACCAACTCGGCCATTCGTGAAAGAGAAATAGCGGGTTCTATACCTAACATAGCTGATAACAGTTATGCTGGCAGGACATATACACGTTAACAGTTCAGTAGGGAGTGATTCTTCCTCTTGAATGACAGGGTGTGGAGAAGAGTATGTCATCTCAAAAGTCCACCTTGTTCCTGGATCATGCCTAAATATTATGAGATGAATAGCGTTGTGTTAGGTGATTTCTATCTGTAAAAATTACCAGAAAAATTTTGCAATAGATGAACTAACGAACTCGAGATTGAACGTTCTCGAATGTCGAAGCAATTGAACGCTTAATTTACCGACCAGATTCATGAACCAACATATTCCAAACTATCTCATTTCAAAGCTTTCTTTATTACAGGTATTCGACTAACATAGCTGTTTGTTAAATGCCTCGTAATAAACAGCTTAGCAAATCTAGGATTTTGTGAGCATTTGGATATTCAAAGGGTCTTTTACCTTGGCAAGGTATTTGGATATTCAGCTTTCTTTAAAAGAGAATCTTATGGACGTTTCGTGAAGGGAGAGAAAGGTAACCTAGAACTTCCATTTTGAAATATCATTAGACCTTGATGAATCCTTAAGGTGGTAAAGACCCTGATTCACTGTTTCTAGATATAATAATGAGTGTTTGGAAAGTATGAGGCTTGTCCCTAGCCCTACTCCATAGAATTTTACATTGAAGTGACGGTAGTAGCAGGCAAGATGTATGGCAGTGACTGATATACTGTCTACCAATAATATTTGGACAGCTGAGTTAGGAACGAAAAATTAACTTTATTCTAAATCATTAGTTGGTAGAGCCACAATAGGCAATTACAGCTCGTGAACCCTTCGGGACATACTTTCGACAAGTCTTTATATTATAGCTAGTGGTATTGTCTTCTACTCGGCTTGGAATAGACATACAAGTTCCTTCACCAATTTTGGACGGGTAGTGCACCCCTTAATTCGGCTATCCAACTTGTCCCAAAGGCTCTCGGCAGGGTTCAAGTCTGTGTTCTGAGCAGGCCAGTCCATTTCCATTCGATGAACTCCATTGGCACCATACCATTGGCTTGGTTAACTTCGAAACATGCAACTGGCATTGTCGTCCAGGAAGTAACAGGGATCCAACCCGTAAAACTTCCATAACGTAGGAAGCACATTGTCATCCAAAATGGTGCAGTAGACATCGGAGTTGAGCTTACCATGATTGGGGCTCCCAGTCTATACCAGTAAAAACAACCCCAGACCATAATTCCACCTCTGCCGAACTTGACTGTTGGCACGATGCATTCTGGCAGGAGAATTCTCCAGGCAGACGATAGACCCTGCCATCCGAGCGGTAAAGGGTGAACCTTGAATCATCGTTCCAAAGAACCCGTTTCCACTGATCTACGGTCCAATTTCGATGTACTTTGCACTAAATCAACCGAGCAGCGAGGTTGGACTTTGTGCTTATCGGCAGCAGTACGACCATGAAAACCAAGTAGTTGTGCTTCCTTTCGGATGATATTCATTGAAACAATACTCCCGGATGCCTGTTGAAACTCCTCGAGGAGGAGGGCCATCAGTTGGGCGCGGTTCTTCCGAATTTCTCTGGACAGCACTCGTCGGTCTCTATCTCCCAGTTTCGTTCGTCTGCCGACTGGGGGCACATTTTGACAATCACCGCTCACCTTCCACTTCTTAATCACATAGGCCAATGTCGATTTTGGGTACTTCAGTTCGCTAGATATGTCCTTTAAGGATCAACCAATATTGTGATACCCGATAATTATACCTTTCTCGAAATCAGAGAGCTCCGAACTGCGCGGCATCTTGGATGCGGCTAATACAGATGCTGTTTCCTATATATACCGGCGCAGGCCGTGACGTACCTCAGCACCACTGATATCGTTATTTGCATAGGTATCCAAATACTTATTGGTAGACAGGGTATAAAGCGAGAAAAAATGGCTTTGTACAGTGAAGGTATGAAGGTATACTGAAGCAATATTTGTCACGAATAGCCAACCATTATTAGACAGTAATAACATTACAAGGCAAATTACCAAAAACATATCTGCCTTTGGTAACTTGTATTATTATTATTGCCTGTTACCCACACGTCTTTTATCATATTTTCAATATTATTATTCTTTTTTTCCAAATTTCAGCTTGGAATAGATTTTAATTTTTTTCCAAATGCAGGATTATTGACTTTAAAATTTGCTGCATTATTATCAAGAAATTGTTTTTTTTTTATTCTATCTTCTGCTAATACAAATTCTTAGTTTGCTCTGAATTAATGAAAATAAGTAACTTAAATGTTTTATGAAATTTATATAAAAGTTGATGAAAATTATACGTGTATTTGTTTTATATTTATCATTTATATTTGAAATATATCAAGTTGTGGATTAAATTTTATTGAAGCTCTCACATATCAATATTTTATAAAAATTTAAACATGTATCTACTGGTTGCGGATAAAACGTTTTTTCTTTTTCTCATTTGTGAATTCACTTTTACTGATATTTTCAAACATGAACCTATTTTAAGTGATTTATTTAAGATCTTATGTAACATTTTCAAGTATTTTTGTAAAGCCATATTTATGTATGTTCATATGAACATTATTCACGTCAGGCACTTGCCACATTATGCAGGTAGTTTACAGCAAATCTTAAATAATTTTGCAGCACAAATTTTCTTTCACTTAATAATGGAAATTTAGAAAAAAAATAAGATACAGTTTAATGATATGACATTCCCCCCCCCACTCACACAAAGAACGTAGAACCAAGTTAATAATTTGGCACTTTCGTAAAAATGTTTTTTTATTTAAGAGGGAAATTTTTTCTAATTTGAAATCGGAAATGCAGACTTTTATTTTAGTTTTTAAAGAGGCATTTTACAGAAAATTATATGAATGAATATGGGTAGAAAAATTGTAAAATAAATGCACTAATTAAAATCATGAAATGGTATCATTTCATAAGATATTGTTTACCTTAAAATCAAACATATGTTTGAATTAACTTTTTGGAATCGAAAATGATGTTATTCATTAATCTATATTTCATTCTCTATTTATATTAGTTCTTTTAAATTCCAATAGAAACACAACTGATGAGTATGATGATTTATGAGTTTTGATAATAAGTTATCATTGCATCGTGGAATAAAGTTAACACTTATTAATATTGGGAAAGAAATTTTTTTAAGAGGCAAGAATAGAAATTCTTAAGATTTTCTATTCCTAAAACATTGTTTTGATGAGAATATATTTTTGTTTATTATAATCATAAAATTTGTGTGTGTGTTATATTTACTTGTAAAATATCTATAATGAGTAAAATGACTAGCATGGATATTTTTTTTGGTATTATTTAAATTTAGTTTGTCCGTCATACTACGGTCCTTTTGCACAAAAGGTCTGTTATGATGTACAATACTTTTCTGG
>JAPDSC010076529.1:11687-30283 GCA_026290005.1 Latrodectus geometricus | reverse complement strand
CCAGACTCTTCCTACCTATTTCTTTTCCTTACTGTCCGATTTAATACGTCAAGACGAAGAAGTAAAAGCAGCTTCACTACTGTATGCTTTGTTCCTCAACATGTTTAGAAGTTTAGTCTTTAAGGAAATGTTGGGTTTC
Organism: Latrodectus geometricus; assembly: GCA_026290005.1. Taxonomy (NCBI): domain Eukaryota; kingdom Metazoa; phylum Arthropoda; class Arachnida; order Araneae; family Theridiidae; genus Latrodectus; species Latrodectus geometricus. Next base: position 30,144 of record JAPDSC010076529.1, on the reverse strand, counting down.
CAGAGTATTAGTTTACAAACTTTATAACTGAATTGGCTGGTTTTATCGAAAATATTTGTATAAGTAGTTGAATCTTCAAAGTTTATAAATAAATCTAAAAATTCAGTGCTATTCTTAGAAAAGTTGGTTTTAATTAGTGAAAACTGATTAGGATAAACTGATTTAGAAATTTTACTGAAATTTAAATTATTGAAAATAATAAAATTTGTCTATATATCTAAACGCAAAACATATAACGCAGTTTTTAATCTCACATTGGAATGTCAAAAGTTCAATACTAAAGGTGAAAACACTAAAATGCGCGGTAAAAATTTACTATACGGTCAACCTTGCCGACTTTTTCAAAAAGTCGTCCAAAATCTCGCCATTTTGCACAAGCAAGGTCTAAAAATAAACAGAATATTGAAAAATATTGTCTGATTAGTCGGAATCCCTCATCTGCGATTGGTTGGAATTTGTTGGGTTGACAGAAAATGTTACTTATCCCCAAATTATAAAAAAATCGCTCCAAGGATGACCGTACTGTAAATCTCAGCCAAATGTGCAAAGTTTCATCATTTCTCTATATGATTTGAGCAATAAAATTGCATTCGCCATCTTTCTATCATTAGCGTTAAATTATAATCTTCATTAGCGTTAAATTATTGAGCGATATTTTTTTAATGTTGCTCATATGCATTTATTACTCTATGAGCAATGTAACGTCAATCTCACTTATCCAGGTATATTTGTATTCTGCTATTGAATAATTGCACGGGAAATAAAGTACTCATTATTTTAGCTTTACGATTTTTCATGCAAGAATTCTAAGTTCTCCTTTTACTATCACTGCGAAAATACAGTGCACCAACCATTTATCAATGTACTAAGATCATTATTTTTTGTCAGTGATGCGATCGACCATAGCTTCTCAAGTAACAATAAGTTATGTTTTTTATATTGATGAATGTTGTTTACTCTATTTTCGTGGCTGTCACCATTATACGTAAAAAGAATTCTAATATGGTTACTTTTCCGTGAAATTAATCTGCTTTTAAACTAATATAATAATAATAATAATAATGCTCTAATGGAGTTTCTACATTTATTGGGACGCACTCTTAAATGTATTTGAATTGTACCATTTTACGAAGACAAAAATATGAAACATTTTGCTTTCACCTTAAGACAGTTTACTTTAAGCTTTTAAAATGATGCATCAAAACTAGTAAAAAAACATGATTAAACAACATCGTAATTGCACTTGTTCAACAACTAATTTACTGTGTTTATATTTATTGGAACATTTCTAAAAAAATTTTAATTGTGTGTGGACAAAGCAAATAAATTAAAGAAGACAAGACTTTTCTTCTAGTAAAAAAATTTAAAATGCATTTCTCACAAAAGTGAAAGGTAATTCATTCATTAAAGAAATACATAAACTGTTTAACACATTGGAAAATGTACCATTTATAACTCATTTCCGATAATATACTTCTCGATATGTATATATACATATACACATATACGTATATATGTAAATATATAACAAAATATACACAGCAGTGTGTTTATATGCATATATTCACAGTATTACAGCATAAACATATAGATACACGTTCTTTCGACAGTAAAGTTGTCTTCTTAAAAATGCTTAGCTAATTAAGTGATACGCTTTAAACGGGAAATTTACACAAAAGGTTTTAGAATATGAAAATGATTAGTTCTTAGTTTTCATTTATGTATAATAGGCTGTGATAACGGCATTAATATACATTGTTTGAATTAATATATTGTACAGAAAACATTTCCAATATAAATTTAATTTCAACACGATTTTTGACGAAAAGTTGTTGTCTTGGGTAAAAAAAATAAGAATATTTAACAGTAAATTTTTAACTTTGATAGAGGTCGAATCATAACCTATCAGGGCTGTGTTCTATGATATTGCAGTATTGTTGTTTACATCACTCAATATCCAACAGAGTGAGAAACCGATTTATTCAGGACATTCATAATTAATATTCTGGTGGATCTTGCCGACTCGCTATCACTAACAGCCGAGAAGTCAGATGTACTGTCATGATTTTACTGAACAATCCATTAAACCTCTCAGTCAAGGAGTGAGATCGTCAATAAGTATCTGTACTAGCAATACTCGTTACTTGCAGTAACCTGAGCTGTCAGATCGGCGACCATTGTTTCTACCTTCTTCTACATTTCATCACAGGCAGAAGCGCCTTCAATGGTATGAAAGGCGAATTTAGAGGTAAGAATTATATGAAATTGTTAGCTCAGTCATATTGCAATTCTATTTATGGATCCAAATGATCATATTTGTAATTCCCAAGATCATATGCTGGAAGATATACATTGGCAGCAAGAATTAGACATTATCATATTAGTTCATCATCTGAAAAGATGCTATTAAGTGGCTTTAGATAGACTTTTCAATCAAATCTTTCCTCAATCTAATGACATTTTAAATAGTAGATGTTATATTTCTGTTAAGGCTATATAACGTTTATTTTCTTAGCCCTGTCTTCGAGTCATTGAATTCTACGTTTCAGCAAGATGATACAAAACCGGATGTTGCTGATGTTGTACAAATCATCTGACAATCATTTGACACAAAAAATGTTCCTATGTTGGCCTACCCAGGACGTTTTTCAGTTCTCACATCTATAGAAAACGAGATTTGTAGTAGATTAATATAGTTACTAGCTCGTACCCATTCACCAGTGTCTATAGTTGATGAATTGTAGTCTCATGTTGGATACTGCATGGGTATTGTACACCTGTACATTCCATCTAATTTCTGTTTGACTCAATGTCAAACAGTCATTAGATGGAATATGCATAAATACTGTTAATAACGACAGGGATAATTTTTGACACATTGATTTCATAGGATCTATGTTTCTAAATATCTTGGAATTTTAATCACTTGTTATTTCCAGATGGAATTTTTCAATATTATCTTGTTATTTGCATTTCTTTTTAGTCCAATAAGTTTATAGACTTTGTATATACATAAATGCAAACATACGGTTTTAATAGCATGCTTGTAAATGAGATATGTTACATAAAAATTTGTATGTGCAGAATTCTAAAAGTATCATAAACTGCAAATTTTCTTTATTGTTAATGCTATGTTAAAATTATTGCAACACTGATGACATTTTAGCATAAATGCATATATCTATATCTATATCTATATCTATCTATCTATCTATCTATAGATAGATAGATAGATAGATATTGGAAAACTGTATAAAAATGACTAATTAATATCATTTAATAGAATGATGATTGCACAAGAGTGGCAACATATTTTTTCTTATTTCTTGAATAAAACTGTTATAATTATTAGTTTTTTTAATATTGTGAATTGAATTAATTTCAGATTATTTTAATATAATAGAGTAGCTTATTTTTTGTGAGCATTTCTAAATGTGAAATATTTCAATTTTTGAATAACAATCCATCTTCTTTACTTCAAAAATGATGTTTTTTATTAAGTTGTCTACTGTTAAAATTTCTCTAAGACGTTTCAAGGTGCAAATTCAACCTAAAAATTTGGTTAGAAAAGAAGAAGACGGCCTTCAACAGTTTTGTCTTGTGAAAATCAGGGCGATCTCAAAAAGTAACTGCATGTCAATTTAACCTAACACATGGCAACTATTTCACAAGAACCTTTAGTGAATAGACAACACTAAATGTGTCTATTTTTGACAATTGCTCAGAAAGATAGCCTAGAAAGATATACTTCGTTTCAGGAATAAAGAAATAAGTCATTAAGTAAGTTTTGGAATAAAGTCATTTTTATGAACTGAAATTCAATTTTCGAAAACATGTATGATAATATGAGTGTTAAGATCTCGCATTTGAAGCCAAGACACTTCGAATAATTTTTTTTGTGAGAAGCTTTAAATAAATTAATTATTAATTTTCTAAACGCATATTAAACTAATTAATTTCGTTAAAATTAGAATCCCCTTACTTTAGTCCATGTTTCTTAAAAAAAGAATTATTTTCCCCTTTTATTCTTATGATTAAGTATAAACAATATTCAATGCTTATTCCTCTTTCATGCGTTTTAATCATCTCTTTTGAAGAAAATGTGTCTCGTTTTTGTATCATTATAAAAAGCACATGACACAAGTTTACAAAATCATTTACTTCAGCTTTAAGGATAAAAATATATCTCAACCATTTGCTGAGATTATAGATGTTCTAAAATCGGAAGTAAACATTTTAAACATTACACTTTTTACTTTTAAACATATAAAAAAGAACTTTTTAAACTTATAAATGAGACACGAGACAAATTTTAAAAAATTAAATCTTTCCCAAGATCTAATTTTTTAAATATTTATGTGTAAAAAGGAAAAATTTTACAATCTCAAATACATATCAATTCATTTTAGAACAATCGAAGGTAAAATATCTGATAGACAATGTCTTGCAAAAAAAATTTTTTTTTTGTTCAAGAAAATCTATTCTGACCTAATTTCAAAAAATTCGGATTGGCCTAAGATTATTTTGGCCTAGAAAACATGACAAACTGATATTTTTATTTTTATTAAATGAATTAAGTTATATTTTATAAAATATATTATATTTATATTATGACAATAAGAAGAAATGGGATTTTAGATATTAAAATTAAACCTTCCTGTATTCTTGATGTTGAGCTATGTCATAAGTCTCTTTTAGTTGCTGATGTAATATCTAATCAATCGAATAAATGCGATTGTTTAAAGGAAATGTTTGATTGATGAATTGTTGCCTTTGATATCGCTGCCTTTTGATATTTGTCAGTGCATGTAATATCATGAATTAGGGTCTGTTGACATATATTTTTGGGCTTTAAGGCATCGAAACATTTGGGAAAGCAATAACAACTCCTTACCTTAATGTAATATTTAGAAATACCAAAATGAAGGGCTTTTCTTCTAATATTATTCAAGATTTTTGAAAATGGCTGATTGATTTTTGTTCCGTCATGAATTTTGTTCAGATATTCAACAATGAATTTGACAAGGGGAATACAGTTAGGGTACCTCTTATTCTTTATTAAAAAATTACCCTAGTTTTTTTTTCAATAATACATTCAAATATTTTTATAAAGGTTCAATTTTGTAATTAATGTAGACAATTATCACAATAAAATTAAAGCTAAAAGATAAATAATTAATTGATTTTAGAAGTATCAGCAAAATTAAAGAATAGTACCAATATGAAGAGAAATGAAAACAAACAGACATAAAATCTGTCAAACACTTTTCAAGATTTTTTTTGAATCAGCATTACTCTTAATGTGAGATATGTTTCCGTTGAAACTATTCCTTACAAAATGGCTCCAACTTATTTTTAGAGTCTTATTGTTTAAATTTAGACAAAAGAAAATATTTTAGCCGTTATAAAAGATAATTGCAACTTATCAGAAACAGGTTGTTGTCTAAGTGCTGTAAAGCGGAAAACTATTTCTAGAAAAGTTGTGTACGCTCTGTTCTTGAAAAAATCTATCTTAAAAGAAAGAAGTTCAGAATCACAAAAACAAAAAATACTGAAAACAGAGAATATTCTTAAAGACATTGTTAAATGATGTGACATTGTTAAAAGTGAAAATGTATCTTCATTTTTCAAGAAGAAAACTGCTGCCTTAAATTTAGATTAATACTTCTATTCTGACCTGCCTAAAAATATATTTTGTTTGTGATCTACTCAATAATCTGTAATATTGCTTAAAATATCATATTAGTCTTTAATTGCTGAAAGATAAAATGTCAGTTTATATAAAATTATTTTGATTAATTCATGGCGCTTTTTGGGTGTATTTGTTATATTTATAAAATACAAATGAAATTCCTTTTTTAAGACCTTACGTTTCTTATGAAGAATTTTTTTCTCTTAAATATCGTTAGAAATTTGAAAAAAAAAATCAGTTTTTATTTTCCTCAACTGAACTGAAATGAAATGATAACAGAATGATTTGCTTTGTGGCCTTTGGTTCAGGACTTCGATTTCCACCATGAACTTGGATGTTCGTAATAGTTCGGAATCCACTATAAACTGTAGGTCCCGTTTTAATAGCCCTTGTATGCAGAAAGTGATCGTTGAGTAACAAGCACACCAATCAAAATCAACCTATTTTAAGTATACAACAATTATAAATAAAAATGAAGATTCATAAGTACTTATAAAATTAACTTTGAAATTTATTTTATAAATATTGATATTAATCTTATTAAAAAATCATCTAATTTGTTAATTCTTAATAAACAAAAAATTAAGTTAGTAATTTGAGTTCATAATATATATTATTTTACTGACGATTATATATTTTAAACGACGGAGTAATAGGCAAAATAAATAAATTATAAATTCAAATGTTTAATAAAGGTATTCTCTATTCTCTCTCTCTCTCTCTCAAATAAATAAACTATAAATTCAAATTAGAACTTATTCTAGCCGTGGTGGCTTAGTTGGTTAGGGCGTCGTTCTCGTTACCGGAAAGTAGTAAGTTCGAATCCCAACTTTTCCCAAGATCCTTTGTGTTCTCAAATGGCGACTGGGGCACGTAAAATATGTCATGGTTGCAATGTCCTCCATATTCCCATTCAAAATTCCTCTAAGGGTGTTAAAAGCCAGGACTTGGTTTTTCTCTGGCTTCCTATCTCTAAATTGGTAGATACAGATGGTGCTGCCATCTTTGAGCAAAATTCGTACTTTCAACCTCTTGAAAGGGTACTCTGTTCTGAAACGGAAGACGCAATTTCTGATTTCATTCGCCCAGTCCCTGACGGGCGGGCTTGGCTTTGCCATGTTTCATAAGTAACTACAACAGAACTTATTCCTAGGTTATTTAGTAGAAGTTGCTATGGATTCCCTAAGAATCACTGAGTCCTGATTGACAATCAGTTAATCAATGAAGAATCTCTGAATTACAGATTATCAATGAGGAATAACATAAAAAGGAATATTTGGCAACACGTTGGGAAATACTTAACCGTCTAAATAAGATATTTTAAGGTCTACTGCGTAATTGCATTCCAGAAGAACTTTTCATTGTTAGTGGGTCTATTCATGAGTAGCAAGGGAGGAGACCCTGAAAATTCCCAAGCACCTACTTATAGACAAGCATGCAGAAGACAGAAATGTAACATCCATTTCCCCTTGTTCAACAGTGGTTGTGATCGAACCCAAAACTTCTCGCACTGAAGATCTTTTGAAAATATCACTCTAACAAACAACATTTAACTCATAGTTTTAATTGTATTTGTTAACCCTTCTTTGCATAATGGTGGAAATTTCTATCATAACCTATAATGCCCAAAAATTATATAAAAGAACAAGTTCACTTTAAGTTGATCGTGTTTGGATACCTTTTTAATGTCCATTGCATAAAAAGAAACATAGCTGTCAAAAATAAACAAGTGTCATTATCAGTGAAACGAGCTTAAAGTTGTCTCATTCCTCTGTTTGTTGTAGTTGCAATAAACGTATGATTTCGTTTATAATTTTGTTTTATTATATTAGAGTTTCTATTGCTAAAAAATTGAAAATGATTGGAAGAAAGGTTTGTAACACGTGTTTCTGTTATTTTCCTCTTTTATTTCTATTTAGTACTAAGCTAATGATCTAACTTTGGATGATGATGGAAATTTTTAGCATATTGTTTTTTGCTAAATTTATACTATAAATATATACTAAGATTTTTTTAACCGTTTTTCCTTTAATTTTGAACATGAATTATATGAACGTGATTTATTTCACCAATAAAGAAAAAATCATGCAAAGAATTATGTGAATCTGTAAAACCTTCCGCTGGTGTGGCGTGGATGTGGAAAGGAGGATACCAGATCAGGTGTCGATCTTGTTACCTGACCGTATACATAATTAAAAGGGCCTGGGTGATAGCTGAGTAATTCAAACCATTTAATTTAAGAATATTTATTATAACAAACGTATTACACCAAAATAATTAAATTTCATAAAAATTTTAAAACTGTAAAATAATGCTTACATTTTGCATGAAATTTCGATGAAAATGGTAGTTTTTTAATTTGAGTATGTCTTATGGCTTCTGTGGAAATAATTTCCTATTTGAAGTTCTATTTCATGTCAAAGTTCGAGTAGCATTTGATAACACATATTAATTACGAACAAAGACAAATTAATTTCAATACTATTTTACTTTGCAGTTTGATTTTTAATAAACGTAGTGTTGTGAACACAACTAATAGTTTTTATGATTTTAATATTTTCACAAATTAATGACGATTTGCAACAAAAACAGTATATTGAAGAGAACTGCGCATGATTTGAAAATAGAGGGCGTTAATCTGTAAGACTTTTATAACATGTCATCAGTTAAATAAATGCAAAATAGCAATTGAAAACAATAATGCATCATTTGAATAGAAATAAATAAAAAAAAGAAATGATATCCTGTTTATGTCGCAATATTAAGAATGCTATTTTTTCCACTCGCCATTTTCGATTTATTATTATGTTTTAATTTTCTAACCTTGGCGCAGTAACTTACGCCAAACAAAGTCTTAAGGAATTTTGCTGCTATTATATTTTACGGAACAATCTTATTTTGCATAAAGAAAAAATAAAGAAAATAAGAAAATTAAAATAGTTATGTCTAGGTGAGAGGAAGTTATTCAGTTACAGAACTATCATTATAAATACATTAAGGGATATTTAACTCTCAAAGTATCTCATTAATAATTTTAAAAAACATAAAACTGCGTTTTACAAAATCTAAATTAGAATTATCCGCAATTTCAGTTGAATAAAATAAAATTTAAGAGTTAATTCGAGAAGATTCGATTGCAAGATTTCAAAATTTATCTTATATTCCTTTACTTTTAATTGCGTTGTTTCTCATTCTTATCAACTTACCGAATTAAAAGAGATATATTATTTAATTTATTTTACTTTTTAAAATCTGTTATTTTATCTAATTAAAAAAGTATTTATAGTTCGGAACAAATCATATGAAATTAGAAACCACAAGCATCAGAGAATGGTGATTTGAAAATTCGAGAATCCTTAATCGTCTTTCTTCACTTAAATATTCAAATGAAAAAACCATTAAATACTTAAAGTGGTTTTATTTTATTTTAAAAATTATTTTAATTTAAAACATTTTTAATTTTATTTAATTTAAAAAGTATTTTAGTTTAAATTTTTAGTTAACTGTCTTTACTTAAAGTAATATTTATTATAATAACTTAATATATAAATTTAGCTTTACTAAATAAATTAGTTTAGTTCAAATATAAAATTTAATTTAAATAAATATAAGAGTATATTAGTGGCTCAAGATAGAGCCCAGAAAATCGGTTCCAAGTAGGAATTCTGACGCATGCGCACTAGGTAACGGATTTTGGCTAAGATTGGATATTCTGTCTTCGTTTCAAAGGGTGTAGAGACTTAGTAATGTTATATTTTCATAAATGTAACAAACAAAGCATTGGTTAATTAATTCCCCATGATAATGAATATAAATTTTGTGTATTATTAGAACCGTGAATTATTTTTTTATATTATGTACCAACAAAATATATAAACAGTAATTAATTTTAAATTAGTGATTATAATGTATAAATTCGCATATTATTGTTTATAAATAAGAAAATTGCGATTGTTATTATGCGTAATTTGCTGTGTATATTAAAGCAGAATTCATTATTCAGCATAAAACCTCTTTCGACAACGCTGGGCTAAGGCTTTACGAAAAGAGAGCAAATACTCATTTAAATATTTTAACATCATAAATAATTATTTATTAAAAGGTAAATCGACTATCTAACTTTATTATAAATTAGACCAAGATCTAAAAATTAATACGATTGCTAAAACTGTTGTTACTGATGACACTTGGCAACGCCAACCCCACCCGTCAAGAGACTAGGCGAATGAAGTGAAAGTGTCTTCCATTTTTGAATAGAGCACCCTCATACGATGGTGGAAGTACGACTTTTGGCTCATAGATGGCAGCACCATTTGAATCTTCCAATTAAGAGATAGATCCCAGTGAAATATTAATAAATGAAAATGTATCCAAAATTTTGGTAAATCCCTTACAACGTTTTTACCCTAAGTGAAAAAAAAAATTTTAACAGTTAGTTAAAATTCTTGTAAATGTATTGATGTTTGATTTTGTTTTACATACATTTAACTTTTTCATTTCTTAAATACATTTTTAATAAATATGAATCTATCTTTAAAACTATGTACAATTCCATTCATTTATTTGATGGATTCACATATTTAATATTAAGTATCAACTGAGAATTTCCAGTATCAAGATTTAAGGTATCTTACATTTTTAATTTTCATCCTTACTCATTCGGTTAAAACTATTCGGGATTTCGAGAAACATTTAAAATTCTAATCTGAATTCGCTAAGTCTAATGAAGACAAGTTTTACCTAGACTCATAAGTTTTATAAATCTATTGAATCTTAGATCTATTTTAATACAAATATTAAAAGGAATAAAGAAGATTAGTTTAATCAAAAGCTTTTAATAGATGTAGGATTTGAATTTTTAGCTAAAATATATAATACCATAAATTAAGAAAATAACTGTAAAAAAAAATGTATAAAATTATAGCTTAAAGAACGCGATTCATTTTCTTGTTATTATTTGATTAATTATTCTCGAATATTTCTTATGAATTCAAAGTTTCGTATACTAAAAGAAACTTAGAATTTGTTCTTTTCTTAGTCTAATAAGAATCTTTCCAAAATGTCCAGTATGTATGCTGAAAATAATGCGGTGAACTTATGGAAGTCTGAAATCTACATGTATCTTAAGTTGAAAACACAAAAACACTTTTTGAAAATCTCGTAAATCCCAGAACGTTTTAAGCTTTTAGGAAAATATTCCTCTCCAAAGACAAAAATTGCTGATGAAACTGAAAGATTATCTAGGAATCAAACAGAAAGAATTTATTATACATTCGCGGATATTTTATGATTTCACCAAAACTATAAGGAAAAAAAAAAAAAAAAAAAAAAAAAAAAAAAAAAAAACTTATTTTAAAGTTTTTTTTTTGCAAATCTAAAAAAACTATTAAATTACCTTACAATTCTATTTTCTATACATGTTAAACTTTTGATTCAAGAAAAACACTGAATTTGAAAGAAAAAACGTAACAATATATTTATTTGTATGTACATATTGTTCTTTACTAAGAAGACACACAGACACACACATACATATAAATTAAAATAGGATGGAATATTTTGTATTCCAACTCTTTCTAGATATATAAATCAAATAAATATTTTTTTAAATTGACCATTTTCTCGAAACAATTAAATTTTAACTGTTGAAAAATTAATTAAATTTTAAACTATTGAAAAGCATTGAATTAATTTTCTGATTTCCAAATTTATGATCTGATAAGAAAAATCAAAAATTTTAAATATCATATGTGAATAATAAACTATATTTAAAAGTTTAAATGTCCCCGAAGTTTTTCTTTTATTCCAGTTTTTGTTCTACACTACATTATAATTATACTTTCATATTTTAATTTTTAAGAATGAAATAATTAAGATAAGTATTTTCATCTGAGAAATATTAATATTTTAAAATTCTATTGCACTATTATTTAAAAATCTGTTAAAATATTATTATTTAAAAATCTTATCGTGTTCTTTAAAAACTTGCTTACTTTTTAAATTTTTTTAGAACTTCTTAAAATGTAGTTATTTTCCTGGTTTAAATTCTCTCTCCTTCTTGAATATACATAATGATGTCGAGACAAATAACCAATATTGTTTTTAACGATTTTACATTTCTCCAATTTTAAAGAAATTGGAAAAAAAGAATAGAACCATATATCTTTTCTTAATTTATTTTAAAAAGTAGTTACAATTTATCATATATTTCAATTACATCTGGACTTTTCATAAATTTACTTATGTTTTTGGAGTTCCATTAAATGAAATGCTGAGTTATTTCTTTTTGTACCTCGTAATTCGAAATGAATTGCATAATGAGGTTTTCTATTTAATGGTGAAAAGAAAAATTCGTATTATTTATAAAATTAATTACTTTTGGTTCTACCAAAACGAAAATATATATCAATTTAAATATATTTTCATTTAAATCAGTATTCCAATATTATATTTAAATGCAAGTGTTACACTTAAATTTACATTAATAAATGTAAGCAAAATGTTACATTTTAAAATCTCGCATGTGTATGTTAATGAAAATCCTGAATTTACATTAACATATCGTCATAACACTCTTATCAGTTTATTATAATAACTTCTTTAAAATTGATGTCCTATATTGTAATAACTAATAAAAACATCCACTGAGAATTTTCATTTTAAAATACACTTAACTTTCGGAATTACCAGAGTTATCTTACTATACAAAGAAAAGAAAAGTTAAAATATTAGCAGTATATAGAAATACTACAAGAGTTGCTATTTATATTTCTCCCTATGGTGACCATAAGTGTTGTTGATTATTAATATTTACAAACGATAGTTTGATATTTTTACCAATAATTTTGTACTACGTTTTGGCATTACAGTGGGATTTGTGTTGTTTGCATTAGATTGAAAAACTCATTTCTGATTAAGAACGCTACTAATTCGTAGACATATTCATGCGATTATTTTTTGTAATTATTTTTTGGTATTACATTTTGGCTGAAGAAATCTATTATAAGGCACTCTTGATTATTTTTAGCATTGCTTTTATGGACAAAGGATTTAAAGTACAAAAGATCTTATATCCAGATAAAGTTATGAAAATTAAAAAAAAAAATGCGTAGTTCTTTACATTATCATGATAGCCTGATATCTATCTTTAACAAAGATATTATATAGATTAAAGACTTCGAAATATTGAATACGATCAGGAAAAGTGACAACTATGTTAAATTTTACTACTGTATTTTTAAAGAAGTTGAAGGCCAGAAACTTAAGCCAATTCCATACTCTTTTCTCATATCCCTAACCATATTATGCCTGCTTCTAAGCTTTATAGAATCATTAAAATATCCAATCTGATAAACATATAATAGAAGATTAGAAAATTACGTGACTCCAAAATTAAGCAGATATTTCATCATTTAAATTTCTAAGAAAAAAATGGGAGTGGAATACTGTAAAGAATTAAAGCATTTTGACCTTGACCCTCGTTAAGATAAGCAGATATTCTAAACGTTTGGCACGCTTGCGTTTCTAATGATACTCTAATAACAGTCAACAAAGAGAGCATTTTACTCGCTAAGAAAACTGCCATCATTGCAATCACGCTTGTTTCGACAGAATCAAAATAAGTTTTCTTTTAAAGATCATCTGAGAACTCTTTTTGTTTCTTTTTTGCCAGAAATCTTCTCCGTAACAAATTAATCGCGGAGCGATCTCTCATAAGTAAAAGAGCAAAGGGAAACGTGATTAATAATGTTCTGCTCTTGTAATAAAATAAAAAACAAAGTGGAGAAGACAAAGACACGGGTTTGTTTAGTGGAGTGATTCTAAAACCGAACCGTTTCTGTGGCCTACCTAAAAGGACGAATACAATGGGCGCGTAACCTTGCTGTTCTGTGAAGTGATAAACAAGAATACAATGGACCGTGCGTTTTTATTGAGATTCTTGGCCAAACACAAAAGGCGATTGATCCTGCAAAAGAAAGGGTTCAGGGAGGCACCTCTTCAAACACATACACACTTAAATTATTGCATAGTTTTTTGACAATTTACCATGGAAGAGATCTTTATCAACAGAGTAGCTTAGATTTTAGTTCAACTTCGGATACATCTCGATACTACGGAAGATTCAGATATTATAAGAGATTCCTTGTAACGATTATATGAAAGATTCGGACACAGCACATGTATTTTTGTATAAATTGACCTACATATTTAAAATTAAACACCACTTTTAATTTTTTTTATTACATTTTATGAGAAGAACAAAAAAAAGAAGACGTAAAAGATTAGAATTATATCGTACTTATTAACTTATCACTTTAATATCTGCATTTTTATGCAACATTGCCAAAAAAAATTTTTTCAACATTAATGAATAAATTAAAAAATAAGAATTGTTACTTTTCATATAAAGAACAAAAAATTAAACTCTGAAATTTTCAAAAATTTTTATATATTAATTATTTATTTAAGATACAAGACATCATAAATAACTTAAATTTATTTACTCATAGATTTAGAATTATAATTTTTGAATGCTTACGATTTTTTTTACGTGATCGCATATTCCAAGATAATGTACAAGAAGGTTTACTTAAACATAAAAATAGAAGTATATGTAAAATAAAATATGTCATTTTAAGAATGAGATAATAATTCTTAAATTTATTATAAATATTTAAAACGGTGTTTTTTATGTGAATGCAATATCAAGGTCAAATTCGTAGTTTAAGAAAATATATTGCAGGTATTAAATATATTGATTTAGAATCAATTTTGTGCATGTATCTAGAAATATATCTGGAGACATAATATAGATTTATAATTCCTTGATATATATATGAGCACTTTTTACGTAAATTTTAGCTTATAAGCACTATTTACAGGAATGTAAAGTAGTGCTTATTTAAATTAAAAGAAAGAATCCAAAATCTGTAATAATTCAACGATACTATAACGAAACATTTCATAATAGAATTGTTCAATTATTGGGGGTTTAAGATTATATTTGGAAATCTTAATAGAAATATTTTAAAGAATGCTCTGTAAATGTTTAAAAGAAGTGTAATATTTAAAAGATATTTTATTTCAAGCAAGTGAAGGGGAGACTGGATTAACCAGATTGAAATAACTGTCATTTTATTCAGTTGAGACTTACTTATAGTTTGTATACATTATCTACCAATAAGTATTTGGACGCCTATGCAAATGACGATATCAGCGGTCCTAAGGGACGTCATGGGTCCGCTGGTATATGTCGTGTAGAAAACAACATTGACACCAGTCGCATGAAAGACGCCGTGCAGTTCGGAGCTTTCTGATTTAGAGAAAGGCATAATTATCGGGTATCACAAATGTGGCCGATCCTTAAGGAACATATCTAGCGATCTGAAGTACCCAAAATCGACAATGGCCTATGTGATTAAAAAGTGAAAGGTGAGCGGTGATTCTCGGAATGTGCCCCAAGTCGGCAGACCAACGTAACTGGGAGATAGACACCGACGAGTGCTGTCCGGAGAAATCCGGAAGAACCGCACCCAACCGATGGCCCTCATCCGCAAGGAGTTTCAACAGGCATCCGGGAGTATTGTTTCAATGAATACCATTCGTAAGAAGACACATCTGCTTGGTTTTCATGGTCGTGCTGCTGCCCATAAGCTTTTAATCACAAATCCAATCACGCTGCTCGGTTAATGTGGTGCAAAGAACACCGAAATTGTACCATGGATCAGTGGAAACGTTTTCCTTGGAGCGAAGAATCGAGGTTCACCATTTACCGTTCGGATGGCAGGGTCTGGGTTTGGGTCTGGCGTCTACCTGGAGGATGTCTCCTCCCAGAATGCATTGTGCCAACAGTCAAGTTCAGCGGAGCTGGAATTAAGGTCTGGAGGTGTTTCACCTGGTATGGACTGGGAACCTTGGTCCCCATTCATGGTAAGCTCAACACCAATGCATACTTCACCATTTTGGATGACAATGTGCTTCCTATGTTGTGGCAGTTTTACAGATTAGACCCTTGTTACTTTCAGGACGACAATGCCAGTTGTCATGTTTCGAGTTTAAACAAAGCTTGGTATCAAGCTTGGTGCCCATGGAGTTCATCGAATGGACTGGCCTCCCCAGAGCCGAGACTTGAACCCTATCGAGAATCTCTAGGACGAGTTGGATCGCCGAATAAAGGGATGGCCTACCCGTCAAAAATCGGAGAAGGAACTTGTATGTTCTACTCCAAGTCGAGTAAAAAATAATACCACTATCTATAATACAAAGACTTGTGGAAAGTATGCCCCGGGGGGTTCACGATGTTATTGCCTCTCAATGAGGCTCTACCAACTATTGATTTTAAATAAAGTTAGTATTTCTTTTCTATCCCAGGTGTCCAAATACTTATTGGCAGACAATGTATAAGTCAAACTGAACTCAATAAAATGATTGTATATATTATATTCATTTTATACGAAAAGGCAATATTTCTTTCCTTTTCGTCTAGATCGCTCTGTAACAGGTCAATATAATTAAGAGATATTTATATAAATGACAAAAGAATTGTAAATAGTCATTATGAAATCATGCTGTGAGTAAAAGAAAACCTTTCCAGCTGTAAATTCCAATGAAATTAACAAGATATTTTCCATAATTTTATGGATTTAAATTTTGGTTTTCAGTCAATAATGGATTCTATCCTTTAAGTATGAATTTTCGAAAGCTTCAGAATTTAACAAACACAAATTTGTAACCATATTGTATTTATAAATATTAAATATAGCCTTTTTGTTCTATAATGTCATTTTCTAGGAAATGTTACCATTTATAATAGATTAAGTCCAGGATTTCAAATCGAAAATCTTTACAATTTTAAACGTAGGGATTTTTCCATATCTAAGTTTTAATTAATAGACAATAATAATTATAATTATTTGCAGCTGTATTTAATAATATGAAGTATAAATTTAAAGCTAATCATTGAATAGTGCCATCAGAATACTTATGCTCAATCTAATTTATTTAATTATATCTAACTTTTTATTTAAATAAACCAATTATTTTCAAAGTTGGAATTTATTTTGTATAAAAACTTCTTGTAAGCAAAATTTAATATGTATATGCATTCTCAGTAAAAAGATAAACAAAAACATGACATTCAAGCACTTTCTTTGTTCTTTGTTGAACTTTCCAGTGTTCCATGAGAAGAGAGATCCCTGAATATTTAACTTATAACCGTGATGCTTTAGCTGAACGACAGAGAAAAATTGTGCTATTGTACCAACAAATTGATTTAAGGGCTTTAGTTTGGGAACGCTAATATAGAGTTCGCTGCACACACTTCACGAAAATAAATATTCCCATTAGTATCATTAAACAACTGACATTCTGAATGTTCTTTATAACAGAAGAAAAGATAAAAATGATACACCGTCACAGATAATGTTTTCTAAATGTTCTTTTTTTTTTCACCACCGAATTTCGAGTTCATTATCTCTGCCTAATCTTCAAGCTATGAGTTGTTACTTTTTGTAATTATTTTCTATTTCGGCTCGCTAATTGCTTTCGTAATGGCTCTTGTGTTTCCAGAGGATTGTAATAAGTTCCCCTGCCAATTAACGCCACGTATCAGATAAAAATTAAACAAACACCAGAAAAAAAGAAAACATTCTTCGCTAATGTTTAATAAAATAAAATTATTTAATGCATTTATTATTCAATAATTCTAGATTCGTCCATCAATTATACAGCCTTAAGGAGAAACATAATAAAAATATCTCACGCTAAGAAGCGATTGTCATTTGATTTCATTTTTAAAAAATCATGGTGAAACTAAACTATTTTTTTTAGATATTCTTAACAAACAAAATAATATCTAGAAAGAAAATAATAGAGTGGAGAATATTTTATGAACTCTCATTAAGAACTCGTGATAAAAGCAGAAATGTGCTTCAAGGCAAATTTAACTAAGAAAAGGCTTTTCTTATTTGAAACTTCAAGCAGCATTATAATGTAAATAAAACTAAACTTTCTTCATCAAAATTATTTCAAAACTGAAATCATTTTTATCTTTCTTATTTATTTTTCTTTTTTCCAGTTCTTTTTGTCTTTAAAAGATTTTATATTATAGCTAAAATGTATATTGCTCCTATCATCTTTACTATTAAAGATAATGTTTTTTTTTTTACATTTTGTTTACATTTCCATAAAATTTAAAATAAGCAAAATTAAATAAATTATGATATAGTATGTGTGCAAATTTATCATAATTATAATTGTTTAAAATAATAATTCCATATGATAATATAAGAAATAATAATGTACACATCCTTAAAATTGTCGTAAATAATATAAAAGAAAAGTTGTTAGTATCTGAAATAGAAATAAAAATCATAATATTCCTCTAAAAAAAAAGTTGAAATAAATTTTTATGTAAAGAAATAAAAAATAATGTATCTATAGAATAAATTTTGTTGTAATTTATGGAACGAATAAAAAAACTTTACACTTAATAAATATGGGCAATATTTTTTCATTCGTTCTATTAATAGCAACAGCATAATTTTTAAACTTAAATATATTATTGTGTGCTTTAACTATAAAATTTCTATTCATTAAATGAATACAGAATAGAAGAAATTCGTCAACAAATCTCAATCAAATATCTGTTAAAAAAATCTCTTGAAAGGAATATTATCATTTATCTACAATTTAAAAAAGTAGTTATATATATATATGGATTGATAGATAGATAGACAGATAGATTAATTTATTTTTATACTATCA
>JAPDSC010076529.1:0-11677 GCA_026290005.1 Latrodectus geometricus | reverse complement strand
AATTATTGGAATTTATATAATTTCAATAAAGAGTGATGATAGTATAAGAACTTAGAATGGTATTTCATTTATATTTACAAATCTTATTATACATTTTTATTTATAGAATTATTTCTACAGAAAATTTTATAAATTAAATATTTCGCTGCTAATGCTCGTGTTGTAATACATAATTAATAAATAGCTAGCTTAAAGTACAACCGAACTATGAAAAATGATGCGGAGTCCGATAGCAAATACAAATAATTATTACAGAGTAAAAAGCTATTTCGATTTATAAAAAAATTTTTCTTACTTATAGATAGACCATTGTTCTTACTTAGAATTCCTTTGTGAACTCTCTTTTTCTTTTTAAACACTTTTGTTTTGTTTTTAATAGTCATGTACTGCAGCAACTTAATCTTTATTTTGAGCTGAGTAAAAACATGACTTGAATCTGCTATAATCATAACACATTTTAGTCTTTGTATGCTTAATATATACACAAGCACAAATAATATTTTGAGTAACATGAAAAGAATTTAATAATTCATACAAACAATGAATTTTTGTGAAAATAAAATATTCGAAAATTTAACTATAGAAAGATTTACAGAAAATTATTAATTATAATTAAATTTAAGATTATGACTATTGAAATAATTCATTATTTGATTCTCACTTTTTTAATTACAAGAATTTTTTTATTTTTTATATTGAAATAAATAAAATGTATGAAATAGTTTCTGATTGTAAAATTGATTAAATCATTAAATTATTTTATTGAAGTCATTTGCACATTTATACATTTTTAAAATCTTCATTATAATGAGCACTTTACCAATTTTTGTGTAAACCTAAATTCTTTTTTTTTTTCCCCTTTTGTTTGCAAAAATGACTTTTGGCAAATTTTATGCATAATATGACTTTAAGAAAAGAACTACTATAAAACAGAAAATTACCTTTTTTTATTATAGATAGGAATAAATAATATATATAAATATTACAATAGTATTCTACGAGGGAGTAAAAAACATTTTATTTGAAACCGGATTCTAGAACATTTTTTTCTGAGACAGTAAAGCTTTCAGATAGTTCTGACGTCATGAATTCACGGTCAGGTCGATGGAAAAAACATCACTATATCATTATAAAGAAAGATTTTCCTAAAATTAGTGCAAGATAAAATGGCAATAGAAAATATTTCGTAAGGTTAAAAGAGATTTGCTAAACGATCACCAAACACGTTAGAAGATCGTCATTGTTCGTGGGGTTCCGGTATGGTGGAGGTGGAAAGAATGAACTCAAAAGGTACAGTAAAAGACGTTCCAAAAAAGAACAATTTTTTGACGTCATTCGTAGTCAGTTCAATGAAGAACTTTTCTCTTTGACCTAGATTTTTACATCGCAGAGTTCCGCAAACCGAAAATATTCTTTTTGTAATCAGAAAGGAGGGGAATCTTTGTAAGATCGGTAGACGGTTTCGTACAAAACCACAAGTACTTTTTTTTTTGTCCTTTTTATTTGGTTTTCTTTCTTTCCGCACGCGAATGAAGAGTATCCTAGTAAAATTAGACGGTATATCAGTGAATATTTCATGGTTGTAAGTCTTGAAGAAGGTTCAAATAATCTTCCGTGCATCCGCGTGATTATCCGTGTTCTACGTGGACAATGGGAATTGGAAATGTTAAGGACAACTGAATGAATAATTACGTCTATAAAAATACATAATTTTATTGATTTTAAAAAAATCGATGGTCGCTTACTGAACTGTACAAAAGTTCTTAGAGAACAATTTAAATATTTCATTGATTTATGGTTTAAAAATAAAAAAATTCTAAGTTGCTGTACAAGGAAAGTAGAAAACTTGTTTTCATAAGTTAATATTCGAAGCTAAAAATACCAGGGTTTAAAAATAAAAAGTACAATAGCAACAATACAGTAAACATTAAAAAATTTACATAAAAGGGTAATTGTATTGAAAAACACTTGAAGTGATAAAAAACTTGAACAGAAATAATACCAGATTTACTATCTCAAATTAAAGAAGGCTTAAAAATTAATCGTATGATATTTGAAAACAACACAGTTAAAATAAATTTTAATTTTTACAAATTAAATACACAGTTTACTTCTATGATATGAATATTTCTCCAGTTGAATAAGTTTTATAATTTGACATTAAAAGAAAACCCTGTTTTTTTGTTATAAATTAAACACATTTCAATTTTTGTTATCCACGGGAAAAAAAAAAAGAGTTACTTTCAAATTAACTTCAAACATAAGTTTACAGTGGTCTAGCGGTAGCACATAGTTTTTCAAAGTGAAAGGTCCCTGGTTCTGCCTGGAAAAGTCCGAGTCATAGTTGAACATCGGGAGATGAATGTTAAATTTCTGCCTTTTGTATGCTGTCTGTCGAGATGGGTGCGTGGAAGTTTTCAAGGTTTCATCCCTTGTAGCCTACTATCGATGAAAAGTATTTTCAAGAAGCAATTAAGCAGTGGACGTTTAAAAAATATCTTAAATAATCTTAGCTCATTAGACAATCCACAGTGCAGTGTCAAAATTAAGTTTAAACCTTCTGAGTAGAAATCACATTGTAAATGATGATGACATTTTCAACATTCTGATTAGTTTTCGCATCATTCATTTTATTAGGGTTGTTTAAAAACGTTTTATTCGTAGTTATATTATCATTTTCACTCATAAAAGTTGTATTATTTTTTTACGTTAATAAATCTCTTTAAACGAGCTATAGTTTTTCTATTTTAAGTGTACTGCCTATAAAGAAAAATCTGAAAACTTTTCAATTTAAGCCCAAAATATTCTACATGCCCAGAAAGCTTTTTTTGTGTTCCTTTAATACAAAAGCTGAAATCCCTGTTTCAACTTAAGATTATTTTTTTGTGTGTGGGAAGGCAATCAAAATAGTTTTTGAGGATTCACAGAAAAGCTTTCACTATTACACCGAGTCTCAACTTGTTTGAGGGCATTGGACATCTTGCAAGAGATGATTTTGAGAAATTTATCTTTGACGATAATAATTAGATCATCTGCATACCCAATGGTGATTATGTCAGGCATGTTTAAAAATAACTATCTTTAGATGGAAATAAACAACAGATCACCATACGATGGGTGAAAGAACCTTTCCCTGTGGACAATCAGCTTGGATCATCATGTATTTTTCTAAAAAGGAGGCACTGACATATCTGTCATTAAGCAAGTTTTTGATCCAGAAACAGATCGTGTAATTAATTTCATTTCTAACAAAAGATAGTAGAATGGTTTTACCTTATCAAAAGCATCTTCAATACCTAAGAACAGAGCTAAAGCAAGTTCTTTAGCTTTAAGGTTCTTCTCCAAAATAGAGGACTGGATGCATATCAATCTGTCAGTGGATTTATTTGGTTGATATGCATATTGAGAATTGGAAAAAGATATTTATATCTATAAGGCAAACTTTCTGATATATCTGTCTGCCAACCTTTCAATTATCGTTAGAAGAAAAGATGTTAAGCATATAGGTCTGAAAGATTTAACTTCATAGTAATTATTTTTCCTATTTTAGGAATAAAATTACTTTTGTATGCCTCTGAGAAATATGTATATTACTAAAGGCTAATTGGATTTAAAGAATATATATGTGCGAGCTCTAATTATTTCTTTAGAGCCTGGAAAGTGGACATTGAACAGTTTAGTCAGGGTCTCCACAATCTTGAAACTTACGATTAAGCATTTTTAAGCATTTAGACAGCAGTTCCTGTCTTTAGACATTATTTTAACAATTTTTCAGTAGCAGACGCAGTTTTAATATAAGCACAGTAATTTTTCAAGGAATTATTTTTAGGATTCCTGATAGCTTTATTTTCAGAGCCATTTTTTCTGACCATTTTCAATTTTCTTAGCCTTATTAAAGAAATCACGACACTCTGCTTCCTACATTATCTCTTATAATTTTCTTCTCTTTCTAGACCATCAAGAAATTAATCTTGGCGAGCAGGCATTGCTGGAATTACAATTTGATAGTGCATTTGAAGAATGTCATATTGCAATTGATCAATGGCCAACTCCAAATCTGCCACCGAAGATAACTTACTGAAGTCAGCTTCGCTCACCAGGACTCCAATGAATTATGAAACAACAATGTGGCGACAACCATTTTTAACTTTTTAGGACTTTTTAGCTTATAATATATCTTAAATAAACATCATACCCAAAATTGCATGTGCACTTTAATCTTATTGAGATTGAGCAATTATATTAATCTTCGATATGCATAAGTGGTAGCCATCACGACGATTTCTGATATTACACTGAAAAGTTTTGAATACGCCATAAATACTCTCATGTAGAAACTTAACTGTAGCATATTTCTTTTACATTTAAGTTAATGTACAGTTGATGAATATATTGAATCACATTTTCTGTGTAAAAATATTGAAATATTTCGATCTGCTACCATTTATTATTTATTCTTATGGTTGTCTTTTTCTATAAGTATTTTTTCCCTTTATTTAAATATTTTATAGATTTGATGCTTCTTAAAATGATTATCCAAAAACATTGAGACAAAAATTCTATTTACTACTCATCATTTCCATGAATAGTATACAGAGTCTTATGGAATTTCTTGTACAAGACCGAGTAAGAGTTTTACTGTATTGGGTATACTAGAGATATATATAAACTGCGCTTGTATAAAAATTTTATTTTGCTACTGAAGATTTTTGTGGCA
Organism: Latrodectus geometricus; assembly: GCA_026290005.1. NCBI lineage: Eukaryota > Metazoa > Arthropoda > Arachnida > Araneae > Theridiidae > Latrodectus > Latrodectus geometricus. The sequence continues at coordinate 6,960 of JAPDSC010076529.1, read as the reverse complement.
CATTTTTTTTCCAAATGTAAAATCATATCTCCAAAATACGTTTTAAAGAATTCCTGAAGAAATACCCTAAAGCGATGGCCAATGTTATATACAATATTCGTAATATATTAAAATTGTACTTGTCCTTGATTCCTTATATTTATACCTCTATTATGAAATACCACTCAAAATATGCAAACTTTGATCATTCACACTTTCATCAAGTTTTATGATCATATGACTCATATATCACTGTTCGAATGTGCATACAAAATAATAATGCATAGCAATAATAAACGCACTGATAACAAAACAATCCTTATTAGAGCTAGTGACTCCTAATAACAGCTCTCAATTTGTCTAACATCTTCTTGCTGCCAGGAATATTTCATTGGTTGAGCAAAAATATTTTTGCAGATATTGTTATTATAAATATGCTCAAAGCATAACTAATAGAAATCTAATCTGGGATAGGAAGTTTTTAGGATCAATCGCATTCAGGAACTACTTTGATATACCCCCCCCCCCAAATCAGAAATTTGGCGAGTTTTTTTCTCGCCAAGCAAAATACCTGTTTTTGGCGCTTTTTTTTCTCGCTAAGATGGATTCTCGCTAAATACAAATAATTAATAACAAAAAAAACTTTTTAAAAAAAATCGAAAAATGGTACAAAATACAAGAAAATACTAAATTTGACAACAGCAAAATCCTAAAAGCTGAAAAACCTAAATTGGCAACACCAAAATAAGAAACAGCAACCCTAAAAAGTCCGTAGGGTGTGCCAGATTTGGCGCTTAATTTTTGGGGGAGGTATATCAAAGTTGTTCCAGCTTTCATTACTAAAAAATAAGAAATCGGCTTTACATTACTGATTTCTTAGCCATTTTCTATCGTGTGGTTACATTGGAATTCTGACTTTATTTATATTAACACTTAATTGCTGTGCTCTATTTGTGAAAACTCATCCCGGAAGACAAATATGATGTCAATCATTTACAAGGCAATTTATTACACAGTATAATAATGTGGGTAAAACAGTATTTATTAACATTTGATACTTCTTTGTGTGTCCATACTGATGTCAAATATTTTTATGCTTTGTGATCGTCTTCTAGTTATATTTACATTGTTAGACGTACTCTCACTTCGAACTAACAAAGAGACTATCAAGATACAAAAATACATTCATAAAATAACTTTATATTTTAAACAGTGCTGTTTTTTTTTTTTTTTTTTTTTTTTTTTTGTTGCAATTTTATTCCAGTATTTTTCAAAATATGAAAATAAAGAACTACAATGGAACATACTTTTAAAAACATTGCCAGATATGCAGTTGGTAGCATTAACTATCTTAATGGAGAAAAACAAGTTTCATGTTTAAAGATAAAAAGAATAAAGGTGAGTTTGGATTGAGTTTTCATATCACCTGCATATATGAGAAAATAACGAAATATCATGCTGCAAAGAAGTTGTCTGCTATATTTAAAAAGTGTTTTTGATAATATTTAATGGCCATAATGGAAGTTGCAACCAAATAAGTAAAAAAAAAATGACTAATTGATTTTAACCCAAGATGTTGGTTGCCATTAATAAACTATTTACAAAAATCATATTATCTAAATTTATACAAAAAACATGACAGTTTTAAAGAACACTTTTCAAAAGAAACAAGTAAATATTTTTTTAGACGATTGAGTACCTAAAAGTTGTTATTCAACAATGTGAAGGAAAAAGAGCTAAGAAACAAAAAAATGGAGTAAAATTCGATGTCAAATAAGAAGAGAAAAAAATAATAACAGAGAATTTAGAAAATAAATCATCTATGAAAATTTGAAAACCACTAGCAAATACTAATGAATATAACACTTAATATATATATAAATTCCTGAAATTTTTGTTGGAGGAAGAAGTGTTAAAACGTTGGCCATCATTTTCTGAGCTTATTGTCATCTTTAAAAAGTTTAGTTTAGAGTCAGATTTAAACTTTTGCAATTCATCTAGATTGAAGAAGCATTATTTTACTGTAGTGTTTGATGAAAGTATGCGAAAATATTCCATTGATAATTTGATTTAGTAGTGATATTGTTTATAAAAATTCTGAAGGTTTTGACATTGATTTGGCGACATGAGTCGTCTTAGCTGCAATTAAGATCCAAGAAATGACTGATATATCCTTGAAGGTATTTATCCATCGATTCCGCGTCTGTATCAGTTATGCATTAATGTCAGTAAATGAAATGCTATGCATATGATTTTTCCTATAATATCTTTAATATACAATTATATTATTTTTCTTTAATAAGAATTCATGACTTTCTACAGTTTTGTATTTACTGGATACCTTATTTCATGAAAAAAATGATTTCAAACAACTTGTTATATTTTTATGAGATTCTGATGTTGATGTTTCCTACCTTCTCTTAAAATTCCCAAATAAAAATTTATATCTATAAATAAACTTATCAAAGTTTTTTAACTGTAATCAGTTTAAGAAAACAACTAATAGCTTGCTTACTTCACATAGTTTTATTTTTCTATTTTAATCAAAACAAATACATATCTATTATTTTATACATGTGTTATGATTGTTATAAAATTTTTATACAAAAAAAAAAAATACAATTTGCTCAGTAATATTAGTTTCTTTGTGCAATTCCATGTTAGCTCATTAATTGTTTCATAGTTTATGAAAAAACATTTAAAATATATATAGATTTGAAAATTGAAATTTCATAATTTTTTTTACATTTTTCTTACTAATCTTATAAATTAAATATTCATAAAATCCTTATAAAAATTTCACTTAAAATGTTGATGACAGTTTTTTCCAAATTTGTAATGAAACAAAAATTAAATTTTTTAAAGGCAATCTTTCCGGTTATTCTTTTTAAAATAAAAATGATACTTTTTTAAATATGAACTCTATTTTTATATTCACATGGATTTAAATTTACATAATAGGAGAAGATCTAGATACATTCTAATATACTTAATATCGTTTTAGTTTCATAATTTTAGACAATGATTGAGGAATAGGCACAGCATCTTAAATGTAATCTTCCTTTCTATAACATTACACCGCAACAGTTGTAAAATATTAGGTTGAGGAAAAAGAAATCCATTATTTTTACGTTAACTTTATGTAAATTCTTTTGGATTCACTTTGTAAAAAGGTTTAAAACAGTTTTCATGTAGATTTTTAGGTCTTGTGCGTTACGACTGCTGACATGCTGTCAAGTTTGATAATTTTTGATATTTTATAGATATTCTCGACGATGTTGTATCCATGCGAGGTGCATCTTTAGCATCCAAATACACAAACGGAATCGACGAAACAAAAATTATAGGTAACTGGTTGTTACAGTCTTATATAGGACGATAAACACCTTTCACAATTTTAGCCACCCGGCTATCTTTTTCGCCGTTACAAGAGAAAAACGAAAAGGTATCGAATTTTCTGTTTGTTGTCTTCCATTTTTAAAACCTTGTACTCGTAACTGAATTAATCAAACAAAAAACCGCAAGAGGATATTTTAGTGTCAAATGTCATTTTCCCAACGAGCATAAATCTGGTTGTTTCAGATTTATTACCTCACGATAGATACCTCACGAGATATCGATCACTATAAACGTCTACCGAAAAAATAATGGATTACTTTTTCCCCAAACTAATACTTGATAATGACTAATAAATGTGCATATACTGTATAAAAATAACAATATTTGGAAGGTTCAAGAACAAACTCTATCATTATTATGTTCAAGGTAAGGGTCATGACCCACAGGTGGTTCATATTAGATACTTGAAGAGCCGTGAAGCCTTTTTAATTATGAAAGCGCATTGGAATGCTAATATATGGCATCATTAATTCGAAATTGTTGGCTGAAGTAAAGAGGTTAACTTTAAATCTTTTTAGGAATCTTTTGGTATTTTTTTATATTTTATAAATACGTCAAGCATTCATTAAATTTGTAAGCGAATTATCTTAAAAAACTGAAAGAAGTTCTGTTTGTTTTAAAATTCCAGACTGATTGAAGTTTCAGGCATGTAAGGTCAAATATATTTTAAAAAAATGTATTTAAAGAACAGTTAGAACATACATTTTTAGAAAAAAACAAAATCTACATATAAATTAATCAATATAAATTTTAAGCCCTTTATACAAGTATCATTTGCAGAGATTCTGAGCTTACTCTGAAATTTTGAAACTATCTTTTTTACTTATTTTATCTTTAAAAAATTATTGTATTATAGTTTATAAACAAAGTAAGTCCTTAAAATGCTAATATTTTTAATTCATTAGCACAAATATGTAATTAATATAAATGTGTTTCTATGAACTACGTTAAAAGAAAACACATACATCGCAACATATAAAAGTGCTGAACGCTCTTTTTCAGCATAATATACGAATGTATACTATGTTGTGTCAGTGTTTTTTTATTCTCAAGAATTTAAAGTGTTCTACAATTATTTATGATAACATCTTTTTAAAGGAATCACTAAAGTCCCCAAAACGTTTCGTGATTAATATGTCAGTTATATAAAAGAAAAGTTCTTCCTAGCCCAAAAAGAGATGCCATTTGTAATTGAATTGTTTGCTTCCATTGTCATTCAACAAATATTTTTTGCACACCGGGGTTATTTAGACCAGGAAGAGGGTCAGACCATAATACGAAGTTTAATGGTTAATCCACTTTAACCATTAAACCAGTTAGTAGTTTAATGGTTAAAGTGGATTTCAAACCGAACTTTTGAACCGAAGGCCAAAGGTTGCAAGTAGGTGGCCATGCCTTTAGGCAGTTATGTGTTAAGATCGTTAATAGCTCTGTTATTATGCTCGAAGTGAAAATCATTAGAAATGTCCAGTATAATTATCTAAACATAACTGAAATAAAGGATTGTTTTTTAGTGTTATTAATCATCTTAAAAGGAAATTTAATGTATTCAAAATAACCTATCGCTTACTGGAGCCAAATTCGATACTTTGGAAAGTAATACATTATTCCATGAAAAATTGAATCTTACACAACACAGATTAAAGAAAATTGATCAGTTTTTCCACACTTTTATTCTGGTTAGAAGACAAAGCATTAATTGTCTGTCAACTAATTTCCAATTTTCTTGAATTACACAAGACACAAATACTCAATCCAAAAACATTTTTCTGTTAATGATTGGATAAGAAATCTATTTTCACAAAAAAGGGCAAACTCCAATTATTAAGAATGCAAAAAAATATAGATTGAATCTAAGTAGAGAAAGTTAATGATAAACTACTTCAAAAGTTTTCAATTTTTTTTAAATACAAAGTCTTGAACATATCAGTGAATTAAAATTTTCTTCCAAAAAAAATAAGGATGCTTATAAATTTACAATAACTTATTTAATTGAATGTAGATTTTCAAAAATAATATATGGGGGAAAAAAACAGGAATAATTTTATTGTTGATTTAAATTATTTGCTAAGAAATTTTGTTGACGTATATTTATAAATTATATCATTTTATTCTGGCAAATCTATTTTAATTTTCTCATTTTTAAATTCGGAAATATATTTTAAATGAAGTCTCGAGATTTAAATGATTATTTTTAATGAAGTCCACATTTTATTCTTCAAGAATTTATGTGGGAATTGTAAACTTTACAAAAAATAAATTTCAATCTTTACAACTATTAAACAAAACATTATGTCCGCTATTATTAATGTCCTTCTTATAATTCTTTTCCCTCTCTGTTTCTTTAATTCATAAGTATACATTAAGCAAACTATGCATAACAAAACAGTTTAGTTTAAACATTAAGAATTTACACTGAATGATTTTTAAGCTGCATTTTAATTCAACTGACAAATATAATAATAAGTGTTTCAATAAATTGATGGTTGGGTAAAAATAAATCGTTATTATTTATTTGTACTTTGAAAGCTGTGTTTGGTAGAAAAAGAAGCAGGGAAAGTACCAGCGTAAATCAAAAATTCTTCTTCGCACCATAGCACAGGATAATAATAACCATTTAAGTTTCGTTGACAACAAAGAACAATTTCATTTCAGACGACATTGAGATCGACTCCCATATAACTGAAGAAAAAAATAATAAATAAGTGAAAAATGAAATATCGCCATGATGTTATTAGGGAACGACAAAATTTTTAAGTATTAGCCATAAATCATGTATGTTGCTATGTCGGCCAGATTAGAACCTCTTTCAGGAAGTAATGAAGGTCAAGTTCTTTTTTTAAATACATCTCATATTTATTATAAATAACCGTTATAAATCTAATCATAAATAAATCTTTTTGAAATTTTTTATTTATTTTTTTTTTTCAGAAAAAAAACACATACAAGCCACATTTTGAACTTCTGTCAAATACTTTTCCAGGACTTATTTATTAAATATTTAACTGTTTGTTTGTATACTGGTTGGTTAATCCACAGGGTGTGTTCGAAAAAATATAGTATTCCAAAATAAAATAGAAAAAATTATTTTTTAAATTTTGGAATTTTATTATTTCCAATTTAAAAATTGTCAACTAAGATTTTATTATAACAGACTTAAGTTCAATCATTTTTCGCTCTAGTTATTTTTATTTACATAAATTTATGACCTTTCTTTTTTTGTCCCTTATCTGAATTTTTTAAAATCTTGATGGTTAATATTTGCTTTCTTATTGTTTGTTCAAAACTTCTAAATTTGTCGGTACTTGTGAAAAACTCCTTTAACCAGGAAGAAAAATGGTACTAAATAACACGATATTTCGCCAACAATACAAATACAAAACTACAAACCAAATACTTTTTTACTTTGAAAAAAAAACTGTTTCCTTTGACTAGAATTCAGTTCTCACAAACAAGTATCCCTTCAAAAAAGATCTTGGTTGATAGATTCAAATATTGTTGTTTTGACTGTACTCGAATGTGTTTGTTTATTGTTGATGGAAACTGGTGTAACTATCGATTGTGGTATAATGCTGTTTTTTT
>JAPDSC010076527.1:0-10238 GCA_026290005.1 Latrodectus geometricus | reverse complement strand
GAAATTAATAATTTGAAAAAAAAATGATTAAATGAAAAGTTTTATTATTTCTTATTTTTAGTGATGTTATTAATACTAAAAGCTTATTAACTATGATGGCAAATCTTAAAGATTTAGATTTGAGTTCATCTCAAAGTCTTGAAAGTGTTCATTTTATACTTTAATGGAAACAATTTTCATGTAAGTTCCAACAGAACAAATTCAGATCAAGAAAAAGACATTTACAAATGCTGTTTTAAAATGGCTGTTAACAATTATATCCAAACAAATCAAACTCAAATCATGAAATCAGACCTTTGCTCAAGGTTTTTTTAAAATAACAGTTTTTCAAGTATTTTGACCTTAGAAGGTAATGTCATTTATCACAAAAAAAAAAAAAAAAAGCAGAAATAAATCTTTGATAAATATTTTTAATCTATGGAACACTTACATCTCTAAGCCTTATAAAAAACAGTCATGCTCTTAATTATTTTTAAATTAAAATTTTTATATATAAAAAAAATATTTATCTGAAGTATTTATAAAATAAAAATGTTGAAAGGACAGAATGGGCATTATCACCCTGATTCAAAAGTGTCATTTGTTTCCCATTAAAATAAACTTTTTACTCAAAACAATGAAGAATTTTCCTGAGGGAAGCATACTTACTAACAAAAATAAAAATGAATACATGGATAAAAAATTACAAAAAATAACGTGAAAAAACTACAAGTTCTCATGTAAAATTAAACATTTTCTGTGGCTATGTCCATTTTTTTATAATATCAGTGTGTAAAAATATATTTAATTTTATGATATTTGAAAACTAATCAAATCTTTGACCCAAAGAAAATGAATACAAAATTCCATAAATGCAGATCTAAGAAATTCTAAATGATTATGAAACCATATATAAATAATAAATCATATAAAACTTCCCTTAAGTTTTTTAAAAATTTAAACTTTTTTACATAACAATTTAGAAATAAACAATCTTTAAAATATATTTGTATAAAATATTCTATATACATTATATATTTTGCATTCTTAATATATGATCATCCTTATAAAATTATTAATTTCTAGTGATATTAAGTGAATCTATTATTTTACATTCAATGAAATAAAATAAATAACACATTTTTTTAATAAAAAATGTGTAAATTAAAATTTACATTATGACTTATAAATAATTTAAAACATTTGATAAGAAAATTTGCATAATTGCTTGAATATAGCAGTGGTATCATAGAATAATGTAAAACAAAATCTTTCAAAATGATTAGTAATTACAGAAAACTGATAATAAAAATGCATTGTTTACTTAATTTGCTCTTAATTTATATTATGTGTGTATATAACTAATATCCTAAATTATATTCAAAATTTAATGGAATTTCACCATATGAAATATATGGTTGTTTTTAAGTAAAATTTTGGTTTAGAAAAATTAAAATGAATATTTCAATTCTAAATTTGAACCAAAGAGTATAAACATACTTTTTACAGCTAAAACAAAGTCACAAAAAAGACTACTATACAATACTAATAACCTATAACATATGTATGAAACTAAAAATGAAATTTAAAGAAACATGAACTTTGCCAGAACACGTTATACATTTACAAATTTTTAGGTTTCATCTGATTACTTCTATCACCACGACAGGTTGGGCAGTACCACTTTCCTTTTGGTTTAGTTGTTAAGCCTACACAAGAAAAGTGAAACCACTCTCTTTCACAGTCTTCGTTATCACATCCAATCATTTCACCATAAGATACTTGATCACAGAGACAATACGTTGGTTCATCTGGATCAATGGGGGGCTCCAATGTGGGTGCTTCTGGTTCTTTTTCTACTTTAGTCTTCCGCTTTTTCTTTTTCTTAGTTTTGCTTGTACTAGGAGCAGGTGCAACTTCTTTTTCTTGGCGTTCATGACCTGAATCTTCACGCAGAGATATATCTGTATGTCTTTGTCGGCGAGATCTTTTGTTAGGTCTTTCAGGAGGTTCATTTTTTGAATTGTCATTCTGTGTTTCATTTTCTCGTCCTAAATCTAATAATATTTTGAAAATTTTATCATAAAAAATATACAGTAATGATAAATTAATCAAATAAATTTTCTACAATTATGGACATCAGGGAAACTTGATTTTTAAATAAAAACTAATAATCAAATCATAAGGAAAGATTATTTTCAAAATTAATTTAGAATGAAAAATAAAATACAATAATTTCTAGAAGAAGGATCTCATCATCATAAATATCATCACATTTAAAGTAAGTAACTTAAAATGTAAACTTTAATGGCTACCTCATTGTTAGCATAAAAGTCTTACTAAGTTAAATTGAATGCCATCATCACAAGCATGATGATACCAAAATCAAATGGATTTCTTTTTAATCTTGTAGTCTAATAGCAAATTCAAATTATGTGAAAAATTTAATCAGTGTCTCATTAAATATCAATAACCAATTTTCATTTCATTCTGAGACATCTGTATGGTAAATTTCATATCAAACATTTATTTATTTATTCATTTTTTTCTTAATTTCTAAAATATGAAAACAATGAATCAAAAAACATCTAGACAGTTTCTAAACTTAATTTATATACATTTTAAGCAGACAATTTTGCTATATGATAACAAAATATGCCAGCTAAGTGTGTGCATGGTCATTTAAGTAAAACATAGTTGATTTGCATGGTTGATCACAATATTTAAATTCTAAGATATAAATACTAACAGAAGTGTACATTTCTTTTGAATTAATACAAAGAAAAGTTGGTATTAATGTTTGGAATTAATACTCTTTCCTTTTGAATTAATACAAATATTAATACCAAAGAAATGTACATATTTTTAAAAAATAACCTCAATTCTTAACTTTTAAATAATAATTTTATTGCTGTAGCCATTTTTTGCCCACTAAAGTAGTTCAATAGGATCAAATTGATCCAAAAGTGTCCAAAACAGTTCCTGACTATTTCCTCATTTTCAACTCCTCTATTCCTGGAATTTTCCTTTTTAACAACTCTTCTATTCCTGGAATAACTTCCATGGAATAGAGGAGTTGATGCGTGAGATCAAGATGGATCTTAAAAAGCTTTGCCATTATGGCAGGGCAATCAAAAATAAGGTGAGAGAGAGTTTGATGTCTGTGCAGTGTATACAACTCTTGTAGCTTCGACGACCATCAGGAGATATTTTCATTTCCTTGAAGTGTTTAATTCTCCATCTGGCTATGGTTGTGGAGATAGTATAGTCACAGTTTAGGTCAGGAATGGAGTACTTCCAAGAAGAAGCCTGAAATAATCGACTGGCTACTGAATCAGTGTGGGTCAGGCCAATGGAGAGCTGAGGGGCGAGGATCTCAGGCCTCCTTGGCGAGGATATCAGCTTTCTCATTACAATCGATGTTTGCTGGTATCACTAAAGAATTCAGGATCTTTGGGCTGAGGTTATTTTGTTTAAGAGCAAAATGTTACCTTGGGTGAGTTAGGAGTTGCCTTTTAAAGTGGCCTGGTGGGCAGAGCAAAAGTCAAAAGAAAGAGCAAAGAATAATAAAAGTCAATTAGAATTTTGGATCTCTATGCAGTAATTAAGGTTCAAGGCTTCCTTTATAGCCACCATCTCACAGGTGTGGTTTGAAGCTATTTTACCAACAGACATTTTTTGAGATTCAGACGTGCCATTAGCATCAATTAAAAAGATGCCAGAATCCCACTAATCTCACTCTCATGGAAGAGAAGAGTTGCCAGAGTCTTTGAAGATGTTGGATTTCTACCTGTTGGTCTGCAAAAGGTATTTTATTTCGCTTTTACCATCCAAAGGGAAATCCAATGGAGGCATTACTCTATCCACCACGTGGGGACATGCCTTCTAGGTGTTGCAAATCCCCCCAAGGAATAATTTGATTGAATACACAAATAACATGAAAAATAAATTTTGAAGATTTTAATGGAATATGATAAATATATATATATAATGATGACATACAGCATATTTGCTCAGTGTGGCATGACAGACTTTTAAAAGTAAAATACAAAGAATTACTGATAACTTTAAAAAATTGAAGAAACTAATATTGCCTTCAACAAATTTGTCAAAATTCATTATATCCTGCTCAGATGGACTGGAAGCAATAATACTGGAAAGCAAAATAGCATAGCACAAACACAAAAATGGAAAGTCACACGATAGGCCAAAAGGTTTGAAGCTATTGCATTGGCATTATTGCATCTTACTAGAATAGTGAGTTCTTGACTAAGAGTAATGCTCTGGTATAATAGATTCTTAAACTATTAAACATTTCCCTTAAAACTGCAAGAAGTTTTTAGATTTTGATTAAAATACCATTGCTTAAATAATTTTTTTAGCATATCCATATGAGTAGAGTAAAAATTTTGAGTAGATCAAAAATTAAATATGAAGACAATATTGGAATTCATGACTATAAAATTGTCAGAAAAGAGCAATTTTTATTCATACATTAAAATATATTTAAGCCTATTTAATAAGGAAATTTGTGAAGCTGTGCCAAAAAATTCAACCTTGTTCAACATTTCAAACTACACAGAGATTTCAGCAGAAAATATTCAATTTTCTAAAACTTGTAAATAAAATTCATTAAAAGGGAAAAAAGCGAAAGAAATTTTTTTTAGCTAGACAACAATCTTTATTTTAGGAAAGAAATGGCAAAATGACACCTATGGAGAAAGCTTTTTATAAGCTTTTTGTGCTGTTGGCCTGGGAGAAAAATAATGTTATTCTGATAGAAAGAAGATAACAAAAACACTGTATAATATTTGCTAAATGTTGGCATTATAAATGCCAAAAATATAATTTTCTAGAATCAAAAAACAGAAAAAAAAATTCTCAGAAAACCTTTGTTCAACCTGATTGATTAGCAAATTAAAGAAATATATGTCAGCAGATATCTTTACTCGTACTAGGATTCTCTTAAAAAGTTAATTGCCATAAATGAAGACATAAGCTTAAATTGTAAATAAACAAGGGAAGTTAACAGAAAAACTCAATAATTTGCTCCCAGTGCAGAAAGTATCCATTTTAAAAATATTCACATTTTTTATATGAAGAGTGCAGACATGAAATGCAATTATTTTCAATTTATTATTATATAAACAAAATAATTAAGGATTTTTTTTATTTAAATTTTTGCTAAAAAAAAATTGATGTAAGTGAATATCTTATATAGGCATATCTGCTAATACACACATTTTTGAAATCTTACAATTTTTTCAAAAATTTAAAAAAATTCTTTCCAATAATAATTTTTTTAAAGTTTTTATACTTATGTATACTACATATACTTACACTAAATTTTTTTCAGAAATGAAACAAATATTGCATTTTATTACTTATAAAACAAAAGAAATCTTACACAAATTTATTTGAGTTTTTATACCATGAAAGAAACATATGGGCATTCATTATAACCAATAAATAAATTTAAGAATAATAAGAAAAAACAAAAATAGTTATAATTGACACATGCATTTTGGGCAAATAAATTTTTTAATTAATAAAAGTATAATATCTTGAAGTATAAATTTAGCATTTTTTTCATAAAACATTCTGATAGTTAAAAGAAACTACAATAGAGTTCCAAAAACTCGACCTAATGTGGACTGATGGATAAAAAACCAGATTATAGGGAACAGTTTAAAGGAAACATTCCTCATTAAGGTATACAGCTTTTATAACATGAAAATGAAAATAATAATGAACACACAATGTACAATAATTTATCTGATAAGACAAACCTCAAAAAAATACTTTATGATTACATGAAGTTCTCAATATGATGAAGATTAATTAGCTGACTTTGCAAAAACTGGCTATTTTTTTAAAAAATATATGTAGTTTTCTGTTGTTTTCCATACTACACTCTGTTTTTTGATGCTTCATCATGAAGATGCCTTAAAAATGTAAGTCCATTACTGACACTTCTCATTCAAAATACTGAAGGGCGGTTTCAACAGCCTTTAGTCCCTCACTATGTGAGGGACTAAAGAGTCTATCAAAGTCTCTCTAATAAAGAGGAGCTCATACAGTGGAGCCACTAATATCTTCATCATTTTTTGAGATATTTTAATTAACTGTAAAAGCAACAATAATTTAAGCATTGAAAATAATATCTTGCTTCAAATCCTTCCAGAATCCTTGTTTGATGTCCTTGACATTTGCTTCTGCACATCCTGGAATTCTTCTAAGAAGACCAAGTAAGTTTACATTTTTAGAGTAATCATGTTCAACAAATTAATTTCCATACAGATCAAAGATTTTTTTCAGGAACAAATTAATATTAATGATTTCTAGCGCCCACCACTCAAACATTAACTGCAATAAATTAATTTTCTCTAAGTTCTAGATAAGACTTTGACCATCATGGTCTGCAAAAAGAAGAGATAACAGCTTGCACCTGTACCTAATGATATTAATGCCATTGGTCCATTGATTGGCATAATGCTGTGACATTCAGTGATAAAAACATTGCTTGTATCTATCTGTTTTTTAATTCTTTAATGTTTCAGTGTGAAAACACATTGTCCAAAACCAGAAAACCAAGACCTTGAATAGATATATGTGTTGGTCTTCTTTTGTTCAGCCTGAGTGAGGCTGAGTTATCCAGATTGTTGGGTTATTGAGCAATGACTTTTTCGAACTCTATGTATAAGAATATTTTCTCTTTTTTAAATGATTATCAGTGACTTATTTAGCTACTTTGAAAAACATTATAACTTTGATTTGTAATTTTATCTTTCTTAATGATTTTAATTAAAATGTATTTTTAATTAAAATCAATAAGATACTTGGATTAGAAAAATTGCAAAAATATAGATTTAAGAAGATAGTATGTGTGATATACTAAATTTTATAACTAATTAATGATATATATTCTTACTACATCTGAATTAATTATAATGTACTGCTTCAGTAAAATTTGATGGATTTCTTAAAAAATTTCCTGTAGTTAAACTTTAAAAAAATAATTATTGTTAAATCTTAGATGCTCTATTATTATAATACAAATTTTACTTTTAAATGTAACTCCAATTCTACTTTTTTATGAACCTACAATTTTTAAAAATAAATTTAATTTTATTTAACAATTTTTGTAATTAAGTAATATTTTTGATAAAATAGAAGTTGAGCATCTGAAATGCTGTAGTTGTAAATAGATTGTGATTCCAACACATATGACAACTTACACATTTAAAAAAATGCATTTATTTAAATAATATGTTTATCTTTACAAACTTATATTGATTGTTCAATTATCCTCAAATACAAAATTAAACCTAATTAAAAATGGATGGAAATGGATTTAAAAAAAAATAAAGTGCTGCCATTCAGTCAAAATTTTTAAAGAAATAAAGACAATATAAAATGTTTTTTTCTCTTCCAAAAGCTCTTTATAAATATGTAGCATACATCTTATAGTTGCTTATCAGTCACATTCAAGAAGCTATAAAGTTTTTGCCTTTTTAGTTTAATTGAAGAATACTGTAAAGCTACAGATGCTAATCACATATCCATAAGATCTTACAATTCAATTAAAAATCATATATTGCATAGCAAAATACTTGCTATACGTGAATTATAATTCAATATTCTGGTTACCATATAATAAATTTTAGGAAGACACTGCATTATTTTTTAAAGAAAATAGATATACTATATCGGGTATGCAAGAAATATGCTGCTTTATTATATGTCTATTTTATAGCATTTACAAAATCAAAGAACAATTGTTAATTTTTAACAGAATAATCAATGAAATTATAAAACAAAAGTTGGATATATTGTTATGTGTAATATTATTAATGAAAATGATTTTAATAACCTTTCTAAATTTATTTTTGTAGTATTAGGTTTTAGTAATTGTGATTACTAAATTTTTATTTCAAGTTAGATATAGAAAGTGCAATGTATGTTTAATGATTTTTCAAAGCACAGAGAAGAGATAATCAGTTTTGTTAAAGGGATTCTAAGAAATAGATTCCTTGATGTCTAAAAACTAGAATAAAAAAAAGAAAATTCACTAATATTACCTATCTCACTACATAATACTATCAAAAAAAGTTGAACACAAAAATTAAATCTATCACTTTTTAGTGGAATCTTTATGAAAACTATTGATAAAATTTGATTGCTCAAATTGCAAAATGATATAAAACTATTCTTAAATGAGAATTTTTAAACTATACACTTTTTTAATCAAAGCACATACCATTTTCTAATTATAATACATAAAGACGCTAATTTTAAATACATAATTAATAATATAATTATTTACCACTGATAATATGGAGTTGTGTTGATAAAATAAAAGAAAGCAGATTAAAAAATATTGGAAGAGAAATAGTGAGATGACACAATGAGGATCAGAGAGAATGACTTATGATTTATAAATGAGAAAAATTATAACTTCATAAATAAGATTCAAGATGATATATATATTGGATAACACAAATAATATTAAAAATATATGCCATTCTCACTTAGAAGAGAAAAAACAGAATATAGAAGTATTGAAGACCAAATGTATTTAAATTAAAAGAAATATGTAGAATAAAAAATTTAAGAGATGATTGCATTTTACCCAAACCACCTTAAGAAATACATTTAAAATAATGTATTATTCTTTTTTTCTATAGTCATCTTTCTCAAACATAATTATTTGATATCAAAATAATAGGATAGCAAAATATATATAAAGCAAGTCATATATAATATTTCCATGATTTACAAGTTCTTAAACATATGAAATACCATAAAAATATACCTAATTTCATACGATCTAGTTCTAACTGCCGGGATTTATTATCAATAATATCTTGGATAACTTGGACAATCTGTAACTTCTTATCACCTAAATCTTGTGTTTGAATTAAAGCTCTTTGTACTTGCAACAAAGTCCTTTTTCTATTTATAGGATCCAGATCTTTAGTCAATGCTGCCTGATAATTGTCAAGATCTTGTAATATCTCTAGAGGAAAAAGCTACAATTAACCATAAAAGATATATCAAATTTTTTGATTCTCATTAAACAAAGCATTAACTTTTTTAAATTTTAAGTGCTACAACTAATGCATTTAAATATTAATATTGTTCAAAATAATAATCAACATGAGCAAATAATTCTATATTATTTCAGTAATCTGAGTTATTACCTACAATTAAGCTTAAAAAATACATTTATCATTATAATTTTTTGACAAGTTAGTATAAAATTAAAAAAGATAATAACACAAAATACTGCTATAATTTAGGAAATATCACAAAACAAAGCAAAAGTGTTTTTTAAAAAAATAATATATTAACTGATAAGAAATGGTACTACAAATTTTCTCCAATAGGAAGTTTTTAAATAAAATGCAAAAACATTGAGAAATTGCAGGGACAAACTCAACACAGATAAATAAATGAGACAAAAATGTAATACGGAATGAAGGTTAGAAAAATGAATGGAAGGAAAGAGAATTAAATCCCTTACTTCTTAGTTAGGGATGTTACCACATGCAAAGAATGTTTTCAATATGGACAAGACAAGTTTTTTTTCTAAATTTTACCTGACAGAACACTTGATTTCAGTTTATAAATATTATGGGAACAAAAATCTAAAGCAAACATATATATTAATAACTAACAGCCAACAAAAATGAAATCAAAAAATTGTTATTTATAATTTATAAGAAAATAAATGATTAGATACTCCAAAAATTAACATGGTACTTGGTGCATACCATGTTACAATAAAAACATGGATGTCTAAAAACATATATGAAAAATAGTTGAAAGACTTTAATAGATATTTTTATTGGAGAATTATTAAGTTCTAATACCAGTGGTTAATCCATTGTTTACCATCAAGTGCTAGATATTGAAACATATACTGTGGAATTTTTATTACATATCCTAACTTCCTTCTCACAATTCATAGATCAAAGCATAAACAAAAGCTTCAAATACAAATATGGTAGGGACCTTTGTCAAGAGCAATCCTGGGATTGGAGTTGAAGTGGTCTTATGAAATTGATATTAAAGTGCAACATATTTTTTATTTAATGTTTGTAATGATATAGAAAGAAAAAGACAGGCTAGAATATTATAATTACAGAGGAATTACTCTTTTATATTAGGAGGAAATACTACAGCATATAAAAGTTTGCTTACGTACAATTCTGAAGTTAATTTCCAATGTAGTTTTCAGAGGAGAAGGTTGAACA
>JAPDSC010076522.1:313547-344079 GCA_026290005.1 Latrodectus geometricus | reverse complement strand
AGATTATAAACAAAAAATTTATTATGATATTCTCCAAAATTTTCAAAATCTACATTTAACTTTTATGTGGTAAGTAAGAGATCAAAGTTTTCGTTTTTTAATCTTTAAATTAAATTATTGTAGAACTTGAATTGGTTTTTCAGAATATATTTTCTAAACTTTCGAATTGCTTTATACAAATTGCGTTTTTAATTTATTAATATACAAAGTATATTATTGTAAAACTTCTCATAAACTACAACTTAGTTGTGCCACCATGGCAACGGGCAGAAATCTTTAGAGTAAAAGATCTCGGGTTCAATATCAGTCATTATTGAGCGACAGGAAATGGAAGTTGAGATGCTTATTAAGCATACATACTGAGTGCTTGGCAGTTTATTTGAATTTCCTCTTTGTGACACTTGAATACGGCTCACAATTTAAAGAAAAGTCCTCTCAGAAGACAATAAGCGGTGGGTATTAAAATACTTTACAGCATCCTTCAGCTGCCAGGCTTTTTTCTACGCAATGTCAAATGGATAACTGCCCAGGTGGAGAATTTTTCAGGCTTTCTCCTTATGACATGTAAACACGATCCACAATTATTTTAAAATACACCTTTTCAGGCTTTTTAATTTTTACTATTTTATTCTGATCTTTATGCGAATCTGTCATGTTGGATCTTTGGAAGTTTTCCTGGGTTTCCTTCCTTGTAATACTTAAATACGGCCATTGTCAGTGAAAAATCCAAGCCGAGAGCAATTTATGGCGTGAGTTAAAATGTTTTATAACAGCCTTAGGCCATTAAACTGTTCACTACATGATGTCAAAGAGCTAAACTTTATGTAGATATCAAATACTATACAATAGTATTGAATTTATCGCCAATTGAAGAAACTGAATTTATCGGTTTTCCAATTTAGTCACAATAATGCGATTCACATTCTGTGAAATGTCTTCCCAAATGGCAATGTATTCTGTTTATATTAAATTTATTTACAACTGAGTTAGGTTATTTATATCATTAGTTTATTTACAACTGCTTTCACTCTGTGTTTGCTTACTTAAAAGCATCTCTTTTTTTTAAATTTTCCCAGAATAACAAAATATGATATTTTTTATAGTAAGAAATGTTAATTAAAGAGAAAAACTTGAAAAAAATTTAATATATAAAAATTCATAATAATGTGTGAATTTATGATTTATTAATACATCAATATTTCAATTACTTAAAAATACTTTAATAGTAATAACTACCTTTATTATAATATCAGCAAATGTTTTATTTACCTTTTATTTATTTGCTATGTATATGCTGTATATCATTCTATGTACATGAATTTTTGCAACTTTTCCTATTGTTAATTATAAAGGATGGCAATTGCTTTCATAGCAACGAATCTCTCAACTTGTAGCTTTTTCTTTAGCCAGAAGTAAGTGATAAATAACGAAATGTTTACTTTTTATTTGTGTTGTGATTTCTAAAGTAAAAGGAAATGTAAATAATACAAACTGATTTCTTTCAGAGATTCATGGGTAGAACAACTCTTTTCTGAAATTAATTCCTAGATTTTATTCGATCCACTCTTAAATAATACGAGATGAGCTTTAAAACTCCCCTACTTCATACATGGGTATAAAAGTTAGTGCTTTGTTAGTTTTCCAGCTTTTTTACTCTAGGAAATTTGAATACAAATCATTTAAACGAAAACGTAATCTAATAAGCAAAACACGCTGGTTTTGATTTTTTTTTTAACAACTTACAGTTAAAAGTGCACTTCAAATGACTATTCTTGTAAACTGAAGACATGAACCGAAAAAATTCATAGTGCTAATTATTCAGCTCTCGAATTTTGGTGAAAATAAAACGGATTTTGGACATAAAATACCACAGGTTTTTGTCATTATGCTATGAATTACTTGACATACGGATGTTGATAAGCAATTGATTCAGTCATTAAATTACCCATTTTGTTCTATTATATGTACATATTATATGATAGATAATTGCAAGGAAAATTTATTCCACTAAGATAAGATTATTTTTGTTATTTCTGGTATTAAAGAATTTCTGATTTCTATATACATATCAAATGTAAAATATTTATATCGTATTTTATTATTAATTTACGAGATTTAAATTTTGCAAGACAATTGTTAATCTAATTATACTTTCATGTAAACTTAATTCGTTTTTGTAATAATTACAGTACGTATATAATTTTAAAAGCAAGTTCGAAAGTTATTTAGACTTCTAATTAAATTTTCTCCTTCAGGCTTTGGCTTCACTTTCTTGGAATGAAGAAGCGCCCCTTTTTTTACCCTCAAATCTCGCGAAGCATTCTGAGGTCAATGTAGATCAAGGCATGCTCCTCCCCATAATTAATGGCTTCCCTGTAACTGCGATATTCCATCTACATCCGTCTACAGACGAATTCCCTGCGGGAGAAGCGGAACTCCTCAAAATTCTTTTGGTGTTCAGTGCACAAATAAGGGGAAAAAAATAAATAAAAAATTAAAGATACGAGTTACCCCGCGCTATCTTTCAGCCCCTAGTTGGGCCCCCATCTCTGGAGCGTGAGAAATGGTGTTGTTCTAGTTCGATTGCTTTTAAGCAATAGGCCTTCGGGCTATTTCGGGTATATAAAAGCTGCCTGAAATTCCTATTCTTTCAATCAGTTTCTGAGCTTTCTCTGACTGAGAGCTACTATGGACAGTTATATCTTCCAGACTCCTGCTATGCAAGTTTTCGGCAGACTTCAGAATATATCCGTAAGTTGCCCAAAATTAAATAAAAATTTCTTATGTATTAATCTTTTTTAGTAATAATATGAAAATTATTAATTAATTGAACACTTTGATTAATATTATGTTCGAATTTAGTAAAAAATTATTTATTTTATTTTATTTAAAATTATGCCTTAATTTAATGAAATATGATGTATACCTATTGTTAAATATATTCACATTTATTAATGAATATGTTGATGTAATGTGAAAAATGAATACTTTTATTTAAAAATTTACTGCAATTATATTTAACTGAATTAGGGATATTCTTCAAAATTAATAATTAACTTTATATAAAGAGAATAGTTTTATATCTTTTCAATCTAAAATATCAGCTTCAAGTACAAGAATCTTCAATTAATATGGTTTCTGATTGATTATGCTTCTTGAGCCAGTTCATGTATTTTTTTTATTAGAAATAATCTTACTTCTTTAACTAAAAATTGATAATTAAAATTTAAAGGAATTATATACATACAACATAGTTTGTTAAAAGAGCGCTATTGAAAAACATGCTTACCAATATAAACATCATTATAAAAGTAGCAATTAAAAATAACCATAAATAAAGATTTTAACCAAGAAAAATATTCAGTATTGTGAAAGCACATATTAAATTTTTAATTTTCCAAAAGTTAATAATTAAGCTATAAGAATACACAGCCTTAAGTATACTGTACAAATAAATAAATTAGTAATTGTTGAGCCATTGATTTTAATTCTTAATTACTCCAGTATATGATATTATTATTAATTAAACATCTCTCACATACATTATCTTCATATTATTAAACTTGTTTACTATCCTTACTTCAAAATATTTGATCAAAACTGAAAGTACAGTCAATTAAATAAAAAGTTTTATTATTTGGATAAAGAAAATAAAACAGATTATAGAATCAAATAAATTAAAAATGGAATGATTAAATCAAGTTCTTTTGAATAATAACTTTGAATGGAAAGGTAATTATGTCAATCACGTTAATGTAGTTAGGTAGTTAGGATGTATTTTTATGTAGTTAGAAGTTAGATTTAGCTTAATGGAAGATGATTTATCAAATGCAGAGACGTTATTCACACACATTTATATACAAATTTATTACATTTATATAATTTAAATAAAAACAACAGTCTGAAAATTTTTTTTTTACATTATTTTATGTATTGATTCTTGGTAACCAATTAGGTTAATATGATATAATATGTGTTCCTTTGATTTTGTAAATTTATATTAAAATTGAATCCTTTTGTAGAAATAGAGAAAATAGATCTCTTTCTTATTAAATGTTTTATAAATAAATATTTTACCTATAAATATTATGTTTGGTGACTAAAAAATAATTAATTTAAATTACTATTTAATTTTAAATGTTTATGAAGCTAAAGTGTTATGTATCGAATAAATGAAAGAATTTGTAATCTTTAAATAATAAATAAGTCAGTAAGATCATAATTAATTGGACTTTCATGTGATTAAAATAATTATGATTAAAGATTGAGTAACGATTTTTGAAAGATAAAGTAAGTAAGAAAAATTTTAAAAATATAACATTTAACGAAACTGTAAGCACAATAATTAAAAATTTATATCAACATTTCCTGATGATGTCTGAGTTTTAGTTAAGCAGAAATAAACTCGAATTACATTTTCATTGTAATAAAATATATCTTGTTAAGATTTATTTTGACTTTTATGCTTACATTTTTGGGGTTTGGTGTAGAAACGAGTACCTCTCGGTTTGGCGATAAATATTGACCATAAAATATAATTTCTAGTAACCTCGGTATTTTCAGTGCTTTTAGCGAGCTAACTTCAGAGATACAATTCATATCTTGATTTAAAAAAATCACCAAAAAATCCAGGTGTACGAGTTTGTAAATTTTGTATTTTGATCCATTTTTGTATAATTATAAGTGTTCACAACTTAAGTTTCATGAACGCTTTCCATGAACTTGAGTAGTATAGATTTTACTCATTCAATAGACCCGTCAGTTTTCCGCCAGAATTTTGAAGTATCACTGATAATATTACAATGGTATTTAATGAAAATTTATTAACATCTTATAAACAATAATAAATATTAAGATATTTTATGCAAATCGGAAAGAAATATTTGACGATGTTAGCTTATTCACCAAAATTCTTTCCATGAACTGAGTAGTGGAGCTTTCATTCATTCCATGGCTCCTCTACTTAATTTGTGGAAAGAATTTTGGGGTATTCTTCAGAACACTCAAATAATAGTAAAAAAGAGCAGAAAAATGCTTCAAAAGCATTTTAAATTAAAATGTTTTGATATAAATGAAAAGAAATAAAAAATGAAGGAAATACCTGATGATAATTTGTTCACCAAAAGTCTTTCCATGAACTCAGTAGAGGAGCTGTCGTTCACATAAAGAGGCTCCTTTACTAAGTTCCTGGATAGAATTTTGGATTGTCCCTATGGAAATTCAAGTGGCATTTGTTAAATTTATCAGAATTTTAAAAATAGTGATAAATAATAAAACAATTTTTTGCAAAGAATGAAATATTTGGTGATATTTGTTTACCAAAAGTCTTTATACAAACCTAATTGTGGAGCCTATAGTTCATTAAATTCCCAGTTCTTGGAACGAATTTCAGTTTTTACCCGAAGTTGATAAAAGAAAGTTATGACTTGAAAATCAACGATGACTTATACAGTATGATTAAATTAATGATAGATTTATTTATATATTATCATTGATAAATAACATATTAAGAGAAAATATATTTGAGTATATTGCATGAAGTGTTACAATATTATTTCCATTTTTCGATAATTTTAATATTTTTTGTTACAGAAAAATCCCAGGTTCCTATGGCCAAACCAGCGTGAAAAGGAACGCCCCACTACTTGGTTCATTATTAACTTGACCAGGGTAAGTGAATGATATATATTAAGAAATAAAAGAATTAAAATTTTAAAGTAATAACAATTAATATATTCTAGTTTTAAAATAAGGAATAATTAAATCTTATGGATTGTGATATTAAATGACATTAAAAATATGTATTCTTAAGTTTAAATTATTTGTTAATGCTTACATTATGACATAAAATGTAACTATTTTTAAATTAAAATTAAGTAATAATGTTTTTAATTATATTTAATAATAATTTAATATAATAAAAAGACTTGAAAAGTACTGGTAAATTTGACACTATTTTTGTAAGAAATTTTCAAAAATAGCATGTAAATTATTGCAATAAAGTTACATTATGAAAGTTTAAAAAATCCAGATTTTTCATAATGTAATAAAAATTTTATGACCATATATATTATTTCAATCAAATACATTTGGATAATTATGCCTTCTTTTTAATAATATTGAATAATTTCAGTACTATAATATGTGTATTTTTCTCATTATTAAGAACAATATTATTATTAATGTTTCTAACTTATTTTGAAAATTATATTATCTGTATCAGAATTATGAACGTTGTTGAGTTGAGTAAACACCATTTTACAAGAAGTGAATGACTTAAAAAATTAGTCAAAGTTTTTTGTTGCTGAACTACTATTTATTGTCTAGCTTTGCTAATATAATAATTCAAAGGCTGTTTTCAAAATTTATAAAAGTCATCTCATTAAAAGTTACAAACTCAATAAATGGAAACATTGAAATATTTTTCTAATTTTGTAATAAGGTGTATTTGTAATATGGAATAAATCAGGAAATATCTTTAGAACCATTAAAAATAATTTATTTGTTCAATTAACCATATTTTTTCAATAAATTAATTTACTTAATTATATTGATAACAGTGTTGCAAAATTTGTACAAAGATAAATTTTTAAAATGTGACTATTTTAGCGAAAAATTTAATATCCATCAAAAACTAAGGATATTTACTACGGAAGAAATATAGAAAATATGTATAAAACATAAGGCACTAAGGCACCAAATATCATAAGGCACAAAGGCAGATACTGGAAGTGTTACAAATATGTCCATTTCCAGATTTATGGACAATGATGTAACTTTACTTTTTGGCAAGAACAAATCCTCACTATACCTATCCTTTTTAGCTTTAATATTGGATAAGCAATGCATATCTGTATATCGTTCAATTCAAGGTTCTGCAACATATGAAATAGTAGACTTTGATTATTGTCAAAGTCTACTATTTCGTGTGAGTGACCTGGTTTGATTTCGACAGTGTAAATATCACGAAATGGCAAGGCAGAGTCTCTATAGGCCATATCATTAATCTAAAAATTAATCTCTATGTACACGTGTATGTAACTTTAGATATTTGTAGTACAGTGATGTCCTTTATAGATGGTAATAAGTATATGGGAATAATGAGTTTTCTTTTTATATTGATCTTTTTTGGTCATTTCATAAGATAATTATTTAAATGTTTGGATTCTGTGCTACGATTCTATTTGATTGAGATTAGGTGAAATAGATACGTAATTTATGCGGATTTTAAGCAACTACAAATAACCCGTTTGAGATGGGAATAGAGTCCCCAAAGCTTTGGAAGTAAAGCTAGAATGTTAATAATTCAACTGCCTACAAATTCATTTAACTGGGTTTGTTTTAATTTAAATAAATAGCTTTATAGCAATGATATTATTATATTTTTTATATTATATATTTAAAAATGTTTAAAATAATATTTGTGCCTTCAAAGATAATTACGAAACAGTAATTATAGTTTATAGTTTCTATATTAAAATAATTTATTTGCTTTTCGTTTTTATGCCTTGCTTACACAAGTAAATTTCATTTCATATTGGTTAAAGATAGTTCGGCCTGTATAATAAGTAGTGATAGAAATATGTTTCACGTAAAATGATACCTCTGGGGGTGGTGGGAATTTTAGACTAATTTTCAGGAATTCTTTTTCTTGGTACCTGTTTTAGAATTACAAAACCCACCTCCTTCCGAGGTCACAATGGCACGCTCACTGGGTACCCCAGTATATTAAGGAACCATGATTTCCGCCTTAAGCACTGAAAAGAAACTCTTAATAGCTAGGCATTGGAAAAACCATGGCTAAATATCCAATAAAGTAGAAAGATCAAAGAAGAAAATTATTGCTCATTTTATTTGCAGATATAACCACATAACAAAGTACTTTGGAGATTTATTTTATTGTTCTTAAAATGAAAGAACTAATTTTCTGCAGATGTTTATGATAAAAACTTTTTTTGAAATTTAACAGTGTATAACTTTTTCAATTTTTTTAAAAAAATTTTTCTTTCAAATATCAGATTTATTTCCATGTGTACAATTTACAGTACTTTTCAAGCATGCATGATTCAATCTATAAAATACTAAAAATACTTTTTTCCTTATTCATACTATTTTACGTAATTAAAAAAATAAATGATATTGAATTAGATGTTGCTTGAATAGTTAAATTTGTAAAAAAAATTCTGTCAAATATTTAATTAATATTTTTCTTTTGTATACATAGGATACGAACCTCTGTTTTATCACCTGGCTCAAGATTAACAAGATGTTTGTAATCCCATTTCATCTCACTGGAGGTAGATAGAAAGAGAGGTGTTACTTTTACGCTTCTCAGATAATAATAATTATTGTTATCACATGAGAAACGAGAGATTTTCAATTCCCTCTCTTTATTTTTAAGAGTAATCTCTTATCTGATAAGAGATTACTCTTAAATTTAGAATCAAAGGTGTTCCTTTTAATGTTTCTCAGATTGCAAATAAATTTTGTAATCACAAGAGAAACAAGATATTTGCAATCCCATTTCATCTCACTTAATGGGATTACGGAGGGAGATAGAAAGAGAGGGGTTGTTTTTACGTTTCTCAGATAATAATAATTATTATTATCACAAGAAAATCGAGAGATTTTCAATTCCCTCTCTTGACATCAATGGGGTTACAAACTAGAATAGAATCAAAGGTGTTCCTTTTTACGTTTCTGAGATTCAAGTAACAATTGTTAAGAGAAACGAGAGATTTTCAATTACATTTCGACACATGAACGGGATTACTAGGGAAAACAGAATCAGAAATGTTCTTTTTAAGCTTCTCAGATGCAAATAATCATTGTTATCACAAGAGAAATGACAGATTTTCAATTCCCTCTCATGATATGAACGAGATTACTGAGGTTGTTTGGGTTTTTATGGCGCAAGGTCCAAAAAAAAAAATGCTGCTCCAGAATTACTAAGGAGAATAGAACTAGAGGTGTTTTGTTTGACATTTTTTAGATGGAAATAACTATTGTTATTACAAGAAAAACAAGAGATTTTTAATTCCATCTCCAGACTTGCTCTAGCTTACTGAAATTAAAAGGGTTTATATTTTAATATACCTAATGATTTGATTTTATCTTTCTTAACTGTGTCAAAGAGTTAAAAGTAAAATGTAACAATTGATCATTTACTTATCTACAATTCTATTTAGAATTTAATTAAAAATAAAATTTATTATATTAATCTGTTACTTATAACGTTAAAAAAATTTAAGGAATATTTTTAATTTCATTTCAAGAATATATGGCTTAATGACTTTTTTTAAAAGGATTTATATATTAATAAACTCAACAATTTGGTTTTATCTTTCATGACTGTGCAAGGAAGTTATATGGGAAAAATATAAATCAGTAATTTAATTTTTGGTTATTGTATTTATAATTTAATTGATGTTATAGTTAAAATTATAAGAATTTATATACTCTACAGATATAAATTAAAAGTAAATAAGAACTGAACTTAAATTTATAAAGAAAAATAACATTTTATTAGCAAATTGTTACATTCCACTTTACAATTCATGGAAAAGATCTTCCTCTAACTTCTTAAGAGAAATTTTCGGTTGAAATCTAAGACCAACTATTATCGACGTAGTTTCACAATCTTATGCAATAAAGCATTCTCTTATCAGACATTTTTATTTCAATAATTTGTATAATTTCGGAATTATGTAATCTCTTTTCGATCTTAACAATTTTCATAAGTTATTTGGATTACCATTTTTCCGATAAGGCATATGTTTTTGTGCTAAACAATAAATATGAAACATTTAATTCTAAAAGAAGGCAATGATTTTCAAGTATGAACATTTAGCACATTGTAGTTTTGTATTTGGCTATCGTTGTTCTAATTAATAGCAAAATATTACATATCTTGCGAACAAGAAGTATGTACAAGGTATGAGCTTTTAAATGAATGAATGTATTTTACATTATTTCAATAAACTACAGATATCATTATATATTTAATCTAATACTGGCAATAAATTATCCTTATGCAATAAATTTAGCAGAGGATGAATAACAGTTTTCCCCACAAGTAATAGTTCGATGGTGAAATTTTTATCAGATTAATATATATGACCCTATTATTAGATTATGCCATTATACTTGATATAAAAAACTGACTATCTGGAAATGAGAAACAAGTTTTCCTAGAAAAATAACACAAATAGATACATATTCTTTCCTTCCAATAAGGCTATCTAATGCATTATTATTTGTTCCATTACATTTTTACTAAGTTACTGCTTACCAGCAATATGGTACTTTTTTAATATTTTCTTTCTTGCAAAAAATTTAAATAAGTTTTCAATATTTTTGTATTATACTACACATAATAATTGTTTAATATGTGAGTTATATGTTCTATTGTTTAAAACAATTTTCAAATTTATGTAAAATTTTCAATTTATTTTAATGAAATATGAAATTATAAATAGTATAAACTATATAAGTATTAAACTATTAAAAATTGTTTGACAATTTTTAAATTGTACCCAATACGCAATTGTATTATGATTGTAAAATAATGATCATTTTCAATTGTTAATAATATGTTTAAAGTAAATAATTAATGAATTAAGATGTGTTGTAAATAATAGGTAATATAAATATGTATGTTTGTGACTTTACTGCATAAAAATGCAATGAAGATTTTGTTTTCCTATATTAGGAATTAAAAATATGTTGTCAAATATTTATTTATTTTGTTGTTAATAAATAAAGCTTTAGTTGGAATTGCATATTTAGTTTTATTCTTTTTTAATTACACAAAAATTTTAATTAATTACTCCCTAGTGCAACAGATATGCTGATCATGAGCAAATGTTTGCTAATAGATAAAAAGCAGTATAGTTCAGGTAATAATTACTACCACAAATGATTTGTAACCTAAATATAATAAAGAGAATAAAAATTAATTTATGATAAGTAGCATATTTTCTTAGATTATCTGTAGTCTAATTCTTAACAATATATTTACAAATATGAGCCTGTGATGCTTTTTATTCAAGTAATATCTAATATTTCTAATTAGATATTTAATTTAATAAAAGTTAGGGAAAATTAGATTGATTGAATCTAGTCTATATAAAAAAGGAAATCTTAATTTTAGTTCTTAAAAGAAATATTCAAGCATTGTAATTATGATTCATAGTGTTGATAATTTAAAGTTAACTATTTTTTCAAGTATATGAACTGAGCATTATTTGACGTTCCTTTTAAATTCCTCGAAACAGTTATTACAATAACAGTCATCACAAATTTGACTGTCAAAACCAATTGTTTTACCAATCATTATTTTAATGTTTTATTTAAAACATAGAAGGATTGATGTTCTAGAGAAACCAAAGTAGTTTTTAACATATTTCTATTCTCTCGAATAAAATCTCTCCATTTCTATAAATCTCTAGAAATATTTTGGCATTTTCTGATCTATCATCAATTATTTTCTATCTAAATTGATAGATCATGGACAAAATTTCTTAATCATTGATTTACCAGCCTCTAATTAATATGAACAGTGCATTTTGTAGAATAATAACAGAATAAAAAAAAGAAATGCATACCTATTTCTCCGTGAAAAATATTTCAACTTCTTTGGTCCAAATATAAATAAAAAGCATTGTTGAAGGACACTAGAATTTAATTTTACAGATTATTATAAATATGATTTTAGAATTTTTAACAATTAAGTTTATTATGTAAACTCCAAAATATCGAAGCCAGGAATGAACATTTACTATATATCATCTTAAGTCAGATATAATAATCTGAGTAATTTCTTACAAAAGCTCATTTCCCCTTTAAATGTCACAAGACAATGACAGTTTATAATTAGCAAGAAAAAAGGGATTTAGGAAGAAATATTAAAATAAATATTAGAAAAGGTTATCAACTCTTGGTGTAATAACAATGTTATAAAAAATCTTATTTTTGAAATCAAAATTATGATCTAATTTTTACAATTTATACATTAGCCTATACCAAGTTGCCAATGAGCAGTAAAAATTTTAAAATTAGTTATAGGTTTAAGAAAAAATCAATCCAAATGTTTTGTTAAATATTTGAAATATTTTAATATTTATAAAAAAAGAAAATGAAAATGAGTTTAATGATGCAATCAGCAAAGTTTTGAAAACATAATAACTTCAGATATCGATGATGGGCTTTGAAGAACTGTGGTGAACAATTTACAAAAACTGGTCGTCGATGTAGGAAAATTGATGTTGATCGGGAAAAAATTCTTTCCCAAGATATTGGTCAAAAGTCTACTTCTTAACTAATGATGGCCGTGTTTGAAAATTTATGTAAAGGACTCATCATTTGTCGAGTTTTCGTTCAGTGCACTTCAAAACATTATTTTTTTAAAGAGGCTGTCACTTTCATAGACATTTGAAAAAGAAAGGTTAACCATTTTGTAAAGACCACATAAGTATCTTAGATATAACATAAATTTCAACAATGTTTATCTCAATTAATTTATAATACTTAGCAATACGTTGAAGCAAACTAAAAACTTCTGTGTGTGGAGAGCTTGATGCACTTTGTAGTAAGTCACTTACAATGAGTGTATTATGTTTTCTTAACTGCACTATAAACAATATTGTATAGTTGAAAATGTACTGGATGTTGCATAATATATTTGAGACTATAATTTTATTTGTAGCGTTCAAATGAAGGCAATCAGAAAATAAACGTAGCTCACTTGTTATTGGTGATTTCAAATGGATTCATTTATCGAAACTAATTATTTGATATGGAAATTGTGTGTGTGTGGTAGAAATTATTATGAACCTCTTTATTTTGTCAGTTTGACATAGGTTTCAATAAATATGATAAAACATTTGAAAAGAATGAACCTATTATTGACAATACCTACTTGCTTAATGAACGCATTATCAAGTTGAGTAATTATTCCTTCCCAGAAATTTCATGATCAATAAGAGAGAAATTTTAATTATAGTCTTTTTAGAACAAATATCAAAAACATCTTTCGAGAAAGGCATATATTACATTTATTCCCCCTAATAAATCTTTCCTTTTTTTTAAATATTTAAAACATTTTTAAATTTAATCTTTTTCATATCATACTTCTTAATTTGAAAACCTATAGAAAATAATATGTTAAGATTCTTACAGTATTTTAATTATTTGTTAAATTTCAATCCTATAACTTAAGACAAACTATTGTTTTAGAACATGATTTGAAGAAGCATTTCTTTGCCATCATTAATGCTTTATTTACCAATAAGGTAATTTAATTATAATTTTAAATAAAAATATCATTAAAAATGAACTTTGTAGATTGATATTCGATTTTTACAAAAATCAGACTCATGCTGGTAAGTATATCTCACCCTTACTCAAGATACATAAAAGCATGTAATACTCTAAACAGCTTTCATGCGCAATTTTTTTGTAAGATTACCGTCTTTAGTATCTTCCATTTTCTCGTTATTCAATAATTTGATACAAAACCTTAGTTGCAAAAAACGTTTTAAATACCACTTTTTAAAATAACTTGTTTTGGTGCAGTGTTTTGAATAGTTATTACAGAAACTCTTTTCAGTTTAAGTACATTTTTCTCTTGGTTTGTAAAAAATTAAATTCTTTAAAGTAACACTTTTAATTAAATCAATATTTTATGATAAATATTAATCTAATTTGTGTACTTAATATATATTAAATTATTTAAGGTTTTTCTTTTGATAAAATTTCTAAAATTCTCTGCTTTAATAAAAAGGCAACAATATTGTTGAAATGCAAATAGAATTCTAATTACATAGTTTTTTTTATCAAAGATAATTTGTTAAATAGTTAATACATATTAAATTACTTTTTTATGCGATAATTGAGACACAAATATTTTTCATAATATTTAGTTATAAGGAAACTCAAATATAAATTTTTAGCAAATTTCCGTTAGGTAAAGCCAACTTTCAAAAGAATAAATTGTATTTATCTATGTCTGAGTTTCACATATATTTATACTGTATTATCACGGAGGTAGATTATTCTCAAGATATTCATTTTAATGTTGAAATACGTTAGAGTCATGGACTTAAGATATGATTTTAATTAAAATTGTGACACGCAGATATGTTTTAAAATATTTAGTGTTATCATATTTAAATATAAAGTACTTTCAGAAGTAATATATTACTAAAACAAAATAATATTCAAAACAATTAAAAATACTTTTCATGCAATGTACATCATTTGCATATTACTTAAGAATTATTGATTTAGAGTTTCGTATGGGTTAAGTACATGTAGAAAAAATATGAGTCAAACTAAGACATTCTTCAGAATATTTACTTATAACGATATGGAAACTATACACTATTTTTTAGCAAATTATTATTATAGCAATTATCTCCAAAGCTACAAAAATGTATTTTTCTGTGTACGTGTTTCACATCTTTTATTATTAATAAAAATGCAATGGATAATTTATGCTTCTCATAATTTTTTATTTTATTTCCTATTTTTTACTTACCCTTTGTAAAGAAGCCAAAGATGATAATAAGAATTTAGTTATTTTTAAATGATTAAAATAAGCAATTTTTATATAATATTTAAATTTCTTAAATTTGTATCTGATTGCATCAATAAACAGAAACAAAATTTCAAGTGAATTCATTAAGAGGTATAGAAATAATCAAATTGGCAGCATTCAGTTTTTGTAAAATTGATTATAGTCATACGTTTTCGTAATTTCTAAATATGTCTTTAAAATTTGAAGACAATGTTTACGTTACAAGCATTAAAATGCTTACGCAGAAAAGTATGGTACAATTATACATTATAGAACTCATGCAATACAGATCAATTTTATAATATCAGATCATACTCAACAATTATAAGATGCTTCTATTGCATTAAAACTTCATTTATTAATTATTACTTGTAAGAATATCAAATCAGAAGTTGAGATAAAAATTAAAAAGCCTATGTATCCCTTGTTTGTAATAGACACGAAAGTATTGATTGAAAGATTGTACTTTAGCATTCTAAATTAAAAATATAAAATGATTTTGTAAAATATAAATTACAAAAACATTTAGTAATAGTTGTCTATTTAAAAGTTACTGAATAAGATCATTGACTCTACAAAATAAAAAAAAATGCAGAATTCTTTTGGAAATTTAAATATAAACTAAAATACCTAATTGATGTTTGATTAAAAGTTATTCAAATAAGATGACTTTAAAGAAATAATCCGTCATTAATCTAACAAAATAAAGAAGTTCAGAAATTTAACTTTATCAAAGTTTCGCAAGATGTAAAGAAATGTTTATTTCATAAATTTTAACAGTAAATGTTTCAAAATTTAAATTAATTCTTATTCATACTGTTCTCTATATATAGTTCCTAAATATTGATGCTCATTTATTTGAACCCTTCAAAGGAATATGCTTTACGAATAAAATCCTTATTTGTGTTGGCCTGATTTCATCTGTGATAAATTGAGAATGCTTACGTTTAAAGGAATGAAACTTACAGTAGATTTCTAGTTTGAAATAAATATTAATTTTATAATCTATTTAATCCATCAATAAGATCGATTTTAGCTCACAGTGAATTTACTTTTGCGATTTTATGAGAATAGTACCTAAACTCTGTTTTCTCCAAGTATGGCGGCAAATAGTTTTCTTCCCTTTCAAAATTATCTATGCAAAACTAGTGAGAGTAGAAAAAAATATTACGACATCAAATCCCCAATTTTTACATTTATAAAGTGTTACTTTAAACACTATATAAAAGTAATAAAATATTGTTACTTTAATTTATCTATTTTTTCGAAATTTGTAAGTATTGTTTCATACATGGACACGTGTTTTTGATGTTTCTAATATGCCACCAATCGAAAAATGCCTTGAAATACAAGAAAAAGTAGTTAGAATTTAATATCTAACAAATTCTTAACTAAAAAGAATTTTCTAGAGTACCAACTTCAATAAATATGTTTAGCTTCTTTATTTAAAACATCATTTCATGGTGCAAAATTGTATTTTGAAAAAGATTAAAATTTACGAATATCATTATGTTTTTTTCAAATCCTTACTTCTTTGTAAGATTTATAAGCCTTTTGCATCAGAGCCTTATGTCGATTGATGTTGGTGAGTCTTGGTGTCTATTATATTCTTAAATAAAGGTTTCAAAGAGAAATATTTAAGACAACATGTAATTTCTTCTACATATAATTCAAAACCATCAATAGTATCTTTTGATATTATACAATAGATTTGCTTATGAATTTATTACAGAATAATAAAACATGATTAAATAATCAATGTACAAATACCTCTATCACGTTAGAAAATTAGTTTGATGAAATATTGTAAAAAATATTCATTGAATATTTGCCAACGAAAATAATAATAGAAGATTATCGTTTTCCTTTGAAATTATAGGTATTATTTTTTTAAAATATATTTTTAATTAAATATAATAAAACATCACTTATAAAGAAACATGAAAATTCAAATTTTTTTTACATAAAAGTTAATGAAAAATGTGTCAATAAATAAAGTATTCAAGGGAAAAAGTCAAGGAAAAGTAAGTACATATATATATATATATATATATATATATATATATATATATATATATATGTAAGTAGTTTATAGATCCGTAGAGGCTATCTTCCAGATATCTCAAACAAAAAGTTTCTGTATATAACAATTTCAAGCTGAAAAATATGCATGGGTGGGAAAGAAATGCAATATTCAAGTAAATTATCCATTTAAATAACTTAACGGTAATTATAAATTTATTGATATTAATCCACAGTGAAATAAATTATAGCAGAAACTAATTAAATACATTTAAATTATTTCATTAATTCAAACTAATAATAAAGCTTACTTAATTATCACACTGAATAAAAAAGTGTAATACATAGATTTTATTACATAGAATAAAATAAATATTTTCATAAATATATCTGCATCAAACCTTTTCCTGTGACACTTTAATTACGTTCTGAGATATATCATCTGGTTATATAGGCACCCAAGTATAATTACAAAATTCTTTGAAATCCTTCGTGAAATAATAAAAAAGTTTGTGTACTTCTAGATGTAAAATATTTGCTTAAAAGTAATAAAAAATTATCAACATAGAAAATAACAAAAAATTATGTTTCATATTCTTGTTGAATGTTTATAGAAAATTTTTAAAAAATGTTTTCTAGGGAAAAGTAATTCTGAAATATGTATATATAACTCCAGATTTAGTCTATCACTCTCAGAGTGCATCCATGACTTATTTAACCATTATGGAATACGACAGACCTTCGGTCAAATAGGTTTCAAGATGTCTCTATCTCCTAATGATGATAATGAAGTCCTAACCAAGCAGGCAACAGAGGGCGTGTTTTTCAAAAATTAGTATCTTACTTTTTATTAAAAAAATCTACTTAATCATAGTAAGGAAATATGTGATTATGTTACACAAAACAACACTGAATGTATATAGAATGTACTAGAATGCATATTGATAAATAACAAATATTTTTTGAAAATTTTTATATAATAATAAACATATTGTGTTAATTTTTTACTTTTGTAGTTTAATTAAAGTACATTATAAGCTTTAAAAATTAAATTTTAACATAACTTGAAGTTCTCATAGTTTATCAAAAATTAAGTTAAAATTTGTTATAAAATTAAGATATTGTGTAAATATATAATTCTAGCATTTATTCTTCAAAAGTAATAATACGTATTTAAAATTAAAATAAATTGGAAAAAGAGGATTTTAAATAATCAAATACCTGCAAACTACTTTTGGAATTAAAACATTCAGGTTAAAATGATTCAGATATCTTTTTAAATATATAAGATGTGTTAATAAATATTTTATTTATGAATCAGCTGATTTCTAATTTTAATTAAAATTATATGCCTTATTAAATACAAAATAGATTATTAAACTTATTTGATTCATATTATTATGATATTTTATAATTTAATTTGATATAAAATTATTTATTTCAATTAGATAATTGTTATTATATAATTAATAAGTATGCATAAGACTAAAGTATAATTAATTTATTAAATTGTATTTGATAAAAGATCACCTTAAATGTGTCCTCTTTTTATAAGGTAATTGATCATTAAAATATTTTACATCTTATAATAATCTGCCCTTAATTTGAAAGCAATTAGTGAATATTTTTTAATTTAAACATAAATATTTAATAATTATACAAATTAGAATGAAAATAAAATTCTTTACAAACGCTCAGATATCCAGATATCATCCTTATTTATAACTATAAATTAATTAAATAGTTTGAAAAATGTAAAAATAAAACGGGTAGAAAAATACTTCCTTTTGCATAATTTTTCTGGAAAAATGCTTTTTGTTTGATTAATATCTTATTTAAAAAGAACTATATATATTTTAAATCAATAAAACTTAAAAAGAAGTTCCAACTTCATAAATTAAATAAGAATGAAAACTTCACTGTGATTCTGTTTGATGTTATCCAAAGTGCATCTGTTTCATCTTTATTTAAATTTTCGTGCACTTTACACTAGAATCGATCTTGGTCTATTTCTTCTTTACATCGCCAAGATATCCAAAATTAAATTAGCATGTTTTTAATTAATCATAAAAATAATAGAATCATAAATTGCGAAAGATAACAGGCACTAAATTTGATGTCAAAGATTTTTTGGATATCCTTTAAACTTTTTAAGGCAAAAGTAATTCTTGTTTTTATTTGCAGAAACCTTTCAAAGAAAATCATTTTGATTTAAATATTGAATATATTTTTGATAACAAGTAGTTTTAAGAAAACATACGTTAAACATACGAAAACATACCATTTTATAAATTAAATGTACAATTAATTTGTTTTAAATAATAGGCATACAATTTGATTCACAAGTCAGCATAACTGCAAATATTATTCAAAAAGTGTCAAATAAACAATTTTATTTCTATTTATTAAAAAAGCACAATAAAATAATTCTGTCCGACTTATTAAAATTATATTAAATAAATGTAGGAAACATATTTTATAAAACATTTTTAGTTGTTTAAATTACAACATTAAGCATTTTTAGAATCATTATATTTTAGTCTATTGGTATTATTTTCTTAAAGATAGCTGAAAATTCTAGTGTAAATTACATGTAGACAATTTAGCAGAAACATATCATAACCAAATTTAAATTTCATTTTAGGAAATGCTGTAGGAAAATCCCGAATCCATTTCAAGTAGGCAAGATTTCACGTTTGTTATCCTATTATAGTAAAATAAATAATATAAAAATATTTAGTTCATTTTAAATCATATTCTCTAGCTCAAGCACGATTTGTTATTCTCATTATTAATGGCTTTTATAATAAAAAAAGTTCTATTCTTAAAAGTAAATCTGAATTTTCGTAAATTTTTATCTTAAATTAATTTAAATTTTAAATGATTGATTACAGATAAAATAAAAATATTTAAAGTTATCTAAAGCACATGAAAATATTCCTGAATATCAAAAGTTAAGTACAAGATGGCAGAAGTAAAAAATTGTAAATGTACCGCAATTTTATTATGAATTCACCTAAATCTGGGAGGAAAAGTAGTATCTTCAAAATATATAAAAAGAGAGATTTGTTTGATATCTTAAAAACTGCACAGTAATACATGATATACTATTAAAATATCATTCATCAAAGTAAATTCTAAATAGAAATTGGACTTTTTGCCGAGGACTTAATTTCCCACTACATTAATTGGTTGCTCATGTTGAAAAAACTTGCGAGATCTTTTTTTGATATTATTCACATTTCCGAATCAATGATCAAAGAAGAAATTCAAGAAAGGAATAAAAACAAAAGGGGTAAAATAAAATCAAAAGGTTAAATTATATACCGTAAGCAGACTAAATATTTCTTTAAAATCATTGAAACAGGGAAATACTAATTGTTTGCTGTAGATTAAATTTGGTGTCATGCCTTTGTTGACAGTAGCTTTTAATAAAGTCAGCAGATGCAATGAGTGTTATTTAACGTAACTCTTACAAAAGGACCAGGCGAAAAATATTTCAATGTGAAACAAGTCATCAAAATTCTCCTAAAAAACTCTTAACCTTGTAAAAACTCACCTATATATTTCTTGAATAAATTTCATTGATGATAACATCGTCCACCCCATTCATCAAGCTTACATCAATCACACTTTACAACCTGATCTTGGACTTCTGTATACTCTTTTTAAATGCTTAAATTCATGATTTATAAGAATTTACTTCTATTGGACCCCATCATATGCTTTGACCCCATCATATCATATTTCCCAGACCTTTGTTTAACCAAATTAAGAGGCCATCGCTTAAAGAGTAATCTGCACACACACATAATAACAATAAACACACACACACACACATATATATACATACATATATAAATCAGATACTAATCATTAGTATCGAGAATAGTAAAAATAAAAAACATTCATGAATATTGAATAAATGAAGTAAACATTTGTGAGACACAGACAAACCTCTCATAAAAAGAGTAATTTTAAAATATGATTTATAATTATTTGAATAATTTGGTATCATTACTGGAATACAGTTTTTAATTTACAATATTTATTATTTATAAATAAAATTTATAGTTATCATACAATAATCTTATTTATTATATTGTGTTATATATATAGATTCAATATTGGGTGGTGCCAACAAACTCTGCCTTTTTCACAAGACGGCATTTTTAAATTCCATATGCGTTAAAAAGTTCAAGGGTTTATGTCCATAAATTTAAAATATATTTAAATTAAAGATTTCTTTAAAAATTTAAATCAATAGCAAACAGGCATTTGTTCTAAGCTATTTACATGTTAAATATCATTACTTTTTTTTTAGCATTTTAGAATCATGAATACATTTTATGATTCCTTTTCATGAAAATTTTGCTTTCGTAGTTTGTTTCATTGACAATCAGTTACCATGTTTTTAAAAAGTTATGTACATGTACATCAACTTCTGTATATAATTTATAGTGATGTGATTATGACAAATTCAAGATCCACTTTATTGCTTTTAATCTGTTAGAGAAAAAATTAAAAATGAGAAAAAAAAAGTTGTTTATAATTTCTCAATTATATCTAACTTTTTATTCCTTCTATAGTACAGTTTTGTAAAGAATGCATCCTCTGTTATCCTTTCTTTTGGTTAATAAAAACTGAAAAGCATGTCAAATTGTTAGTACTCATGAGAAAAAAAAAGACTTTTTTCCTTTTTAGAGTCATCTGGTACACACTAGATATAGGTACAATAAAATAATCGCAAACTCGTTAAAAGTTACGTTTGATCGATATTAAATCTGACGGGAAGTTAATTTATCTTCGAAAATCCTGTTTCCCTAAAGATTTGCTTAAAATATTCAGCCATCAAGGAATTAATTTTGAATCCCTGAAAATCACAAGTCTCCTAAGAAGATTATGGAAGCTTTTATTTTGCGTGCCATTAGAAAATTTTTGAGGAGAAATTACTGAAAACTTTCGTTGATTTAAGGAAGCTAATGTGCTTACGAGTCATGCTAAAGTGGAAGTAAAGAGGGGTATTATGGTATATATTAAGCTATATTTTTTACAGAAATGTTTAATGCACATGCATAACATAAAATGATGAAAACATAGTTTTGAAAATTTACTTAAATTTAAATATTTATATGCACTGATTACAGTCACAATTTCAAAATTAACCCAAGGAGAAACTAATAGGGCAATCTTTCAAAATAGTCATTACGTATCATTATGTTTGCATTTAATTTCAACTCACATTCAATTATATAATGGTAAGTTTAACGAAGTTTGAAATCTTGAAGTCTTAAAGAATAATTACATTTTTAGTTATTAAATGTAGAATTTCTTACTGGTCTAAGGTGTAGCCTAATAGATTAGGGGATTCGTTCTTGTCATTGGAAGTTAGTGAGGTCTAATACCACACAGCCAAAAATCCGTAGTGTTCGTTAATCGTGGATGGCGAATATTAAATAGGTCATAGTCGCAATGTCCTCCATTTGAAATAACACCTCTGGGGCTGGCATGCAAAGTATTGGGAATCTTCTGCTTAATATCTGCTTCTAAATAACGAATACTCCCACATGGCTGTTTCAATATAAATAACAAAGCCCAACGTAGATATAGGTACAGGATGATTCTAGTAGATTAACAAAAATTCTGAACAAGTGTTGTTGAGGAAAGCGGCAAAGGCAAATTTTTTACGTTTATAGTTACATTAAATACATTTAGGAAATTTTGAATGTTTACGTCTGATTTTTTCCATCATAAATTAATTACTTTTGTATGATAAAAAGTAATGGAGTCAAACTTTTTTGAAATGAAAGAATTA
The DNA here is from genome assembly GCA_026290005.1 of Latrodectus geometricus. Classification (NCBI taxonomy): domain Eukaryota; kingdom Metazoa; phylum Arthropoda; class Arachnida; order Araneae; family Theridiidae; genus Latrodectus; species Latrodectus geometricus. Next base: position 321,664 of record JAPDSC010076522.1, on the reverse strand, counting down.
TAAGAAAATAATGCCAACATGGTGAAGAGAACTGCTGATTCTAAGTTTCTCATAATTTACGGTGATGTACAGTGGATGCACAAAATGCAAGTACAAGTTGGTGTGGAGAGCCCTGGATTCTATTATCTTTGCTTAGGAATTATTGCTTCCCCATCACAGCATGTTCCAATGATTGCCTGTAAATAGCTTTTAATAACTATTTGAGAAGAGTGTTTCTTCAATGAAGAACTCAATCGCCCCAGAGATAATACTTGCTTTGAAACAAGATGAATTGATAAATCTATTATTACTGAATGGCGAAAATACTTGGAGTGTGATGGGTGTTCAATCAAGTCAAGATTCCATGAAACTTATACATGGTTTGTTTACAAAATTTAATGAAAATATACTCTCATGTTATGGTGCTGCGGGATTCAGTAGACCATCTGCTAATATTAAAGTTGCAGCAGAATTTCTGGATTTTCTGCCCTTTTGCAAACTAACATGATTACTGCACTCTAATACCTGCTACAAAAATGAATGTCCATAGTTTAGTAATGTACATATGTAAGTAGTACCACAGACCTTACACTTTTGTGACATATTTTGATATTTTCTCAGTGATTTCTGCAATTTTAATGTCATAACCTACAATATTGTATTGTCCATCATCGCAACTTTTTTCATATGTCATGAATATAACAAGTGGCTGCATTAAGCATACTGGAGAGATGAAGTAAATTTTATAGCAACTCGAAGAATATAAACTGCAAGAATTGCTTACACTAGTTGAATTTAATCTTGATGACTTAATGATTTGTCATCAAAGCTTTTTAATGAAACTAAACTAATTGTGGGGTGCAGCATCACAAACTAATACACTCTCTGTTTTACGTCTTTAAAGCGACCACTTTAACAAATATCTTTCTGTCTACTTGGACTTGATGTTTGTCTACTTGGATACTTTTATACTTAAAGAGATCACTTCTGCAAGTATAAAAACATTCTTTATTATAAGTACTGTATATACAGGGTTGCTTTAGAATACAATATTCCTTAATTGAAAACTTAAAATTTATTATTGTGCACGATGTTATACATTGTACTTCTCTACAACATTCTCTACAGAATTAAAAAATATTTACACAATGCTCTTTATTTTAGCTCTCTCTATAACCTAATTTTTCCTGTCGTCAGGTTTGGCGACATATCTAGGTAGTCGTCATAATACGCAAATACCAAATATTTTTAAGTAAATGCATACTATAGGTGTTTGCAGAGGCTTTCTTGTAAAAAATAAAATTCATTTCAACTGTATTTATTACTGTTGTAAATCATTTTAAGTTATACATATTATATTTCTGTAATGTTTATGATACAAAACTGAAAAAGGCTTTAGTTATTATCCTAATGTAAAAACTTTAAGCCCAAAAATGGATACGTTATTTCTATTTCCTAATTCGAAAGTAAAATGGAATACATTTTATAGCAATTTGCTTTCTTGTCATAAGTTTCCTGTAAAGTAATAAAAATTCTCTAATGTTATAAGATAAAATATTTCTTTTTATTCTAACTGCAAAGAAATTAAAATTTATGCTTCAGAACTTCATTCCTCTGAGAATTAGACATGGTAAATCATTTCGTAATATGTTCTCTTATTTTTTCAGACAAAATGAGAATTTTTTATGCATCCAATTAAAAGTTTTGTTAACTGTAATCTGTCAGAAATTTTTTCTTTATGATAAATTATTATTGATAATTTAGAAATTAGTTTTTTTTCTCAAAAGTATAATTAATTTTTACAATAATAAAGTTAATTTTTATAGATTAATACCGTATATGTTAAATGATGTCATTTTCACCAATCGCAAAAACCTTAGTAATATTAACATTTTTTTACAATATTTATATTGCACTTAAATCCTAAACATATAATTTTCTTTAGAAATAAAATCTCCATTCTATAATGTACTCTGAAAATGTTTGTAAAATTTTTTGATGTTATATTTTTGAGGTTTTTTTTCTTTAAAACGTCCATAACAGCTGTTTCAACAAGAATTTTATCTTAAAAATAAATATTTTAGTATAAATTGGTAAGGCAAATATTACTAATATATACATAAACTAAACCTTAATATATAAGCATAATTATCTCAGACTTTATATGCCCCTATAAATACGTATTTTTAAAGATATTACCTTATGTTCAGTTGTTAACTAAACAGAAATTTAACATAACTGCAAATTACCAGGCTAAAAATATCCAAGTTATTGAGTCGTGTTCCAAAGTTACTTTTGACAATCAAGAAGAGAAAATTTTATATCTCAGGAAATACATCAGGGATTTCTTCAGTACTACAACAAAAGAAAGTGCATTTGAATATCACAATAGCTTACGTATTTGTTAGTATTTTAATGTACAATATAATAGTGGGGAAAATTATTCTTGATCCTAACAAAATTATTGTAAAAATCAGCTGAAATTTGCAATTTTGTTCTTTTTCTTAGAAATACAGTTTTTTATTGCTTTGTTTTCTTTGTTTCCCTCTTGCCAACAAGATGAACTGTGCATACTTTTACATTCCGAATGATATAAAGGCCATTAAGTCTACTTATAATTCTATTATTTTAGCTCATACTGTGTAACCATCAAATTTCTAATGTGATACTATCCAAAATAACATGGAGTTATTTCGAGTACTCATATCATCACGTCTAAATATTTATTGTATCATATTCCAAAGTGATTCAGAACTTACCAGTGTTTGTGGGCTCAATCACATTGCATCGATTCTTGATGTTCAGCAATATGCCTTGCACTCCTAGGAGATTTTGTAATGTGATCTTCAGTTCATTCTGTTTTCTGATAGCAACGAAAAATAGTTAACTGACATAAGTGCTTAGCGGCTACTTTGATGAAACGCTTTTGCTTTTTTGATTGTTTGGGTATAGTGTTTTCGTCTTATTACAAAATGAAACTCATTTTTCAATTGAGTAAAATTAAAAGTTTTGTTTCGACAAGATATTAACATCTTAAACTGTTCACCATTCTTGTTATAGAATGTAAATAACGTAATCTTTGTCTGCACCTACTGTTTTCCATTTCCCGGAAGGAAATTCACATTTTCAAAATGACATATATCGCATCTTTGCAATGACTTCTAAAATTCATTGTTTGCTTATCTTAAAATATTATTTATAAGATATAAATTCAATAGCTACTTTGCCATGATAATTTTCGAAAAAATTTTTTCTGATTTCTATTTAATAATATGTTAAAAGTTATTATAGTGATATTGATTTTATTAAGTAAAAATTACCTTATGTTATATAAATTATTTCAATGTGGCACACACAAAGAGCTAAATATTCAACGAAATCACTGTCGCAAATACATCAGCTTTCTAAGTTTTAGTAGTAGTATTTAGTAGATGTAATATTTGGACTCGAAAGTACTACAAATTAAAGTTAGTAATAAAAAATCCAATAAATTAAATTAACCTCTTAATAATAACATAAATATGGTTTATTTAACTGAATTATGTTCTTGAAACTTTCTGTAGATAATATTTTCTTTAAATTTTTCAACAACTGAATTATAAAACGAACCAACCATAAAACTATAAAATACACACTCGTAAAGTTGTTGCTGTCTTGTTTAGGGGGGGAATAGATTCAAACGTAAGAATGAAAAATTCTGTCAAGATGCAAGCCCACAGTCTGTAAAGAATATATTGTAGTAATAAGCGGAGTTCGTATAGAGAGGCTATATATCCGGGCAACTCAAGATATGCTCTGAAGTTACTGGTGTATATGATTTGGTGTTATCTTCGAAAGAAGATAGGGCAAGTACGAATTATTACTATTATAGACAAAAGGCGCCTGGGGAATTTCAGTTCTGGCATCAGTAATTTTTTAAAACTTTTAAGTAATCTAAATTTTTAACCATCTATTTTACATACGCATAAGCATTCTTATTGGTCCAGGTTTAGAGTTTGCCTAAATTGAGCAAGATTTTTATTTGATTAAAAGATGGATGTTTATTTCTTGTGTTAAATTTATTTTTAGATTTCCTAATTCTTTGCTGATTTTGACTAGAAGAGGACCACTAGTATTTTCGTAAAAGCATCAAAATTGTTTCGGTCAAAAAGGGCTTCTTAAATAGGAACAAATTTACGTGGGAAATTTGCTGCTATTTAGGCAATAAGTATTATATCAACAAATGGATGATTAAGTTTAATATCAAAGTTTCTTCTTGCAGAATATGTAATTATTAGCAAAAGCATTCATCTCGTTATAAAAAATATTGTTTACTTTTACTTATATTAAGAAATAAAAGCTCATGAACAACATTAGTATGAAACAACTAATTTAAACAACCATTTGTATTTCAATTTTGACAATATGAGATTTAGTGCCTTGAGATATCATTATATTTTAAAACCTATTATTGGTCTATAAAATTCAGATTTAAATATTGTTTTACTGTAGAACATTCAACACTATTTTGTATAAACTATTTGATTATATTGTTTATACAAAATAGTGTTGAACACTATTTGATTATTGAGTTATTTTGTGTAATCCTGTATACTACAATATCCACGTATGAAACAGCTCTTCAGATGAAGGTGTCTCTTTATGTGTTTGGAAACAATTATCCTAGAATAACTCTTTTTTATTAATGCGTACACTTAATATCAAAAACCCAGTCTTAAGTTATATGAAATAAAAAAAACAAGAACTGACAAGCAAAACTAAACTTTACATTCACCTATTTATTCCAAAGTTTTTAAGCACATTTTACAGCTTTTTTTCATTACCCGAAACATATATATACATATATATATATTTATAAAAAAAGATATTATGGTCTCAGCATCAGGCACTAGAAAGATCTACTAGGATATGAAAATTGAAGTTTTTAATGCTCTTGGAATTTTTATGTCGTCAAATTTCTTAACTTAAATAATAACATAAAAATAGTGAGAATAATTTATATAGAATCTCTTCTTTAAAATATGCTTAATTTTTTTATTTGCCAAAATTTAATTTAGTTGCTTTTTCAGTGTTACTTTAAGAGCTTAATAAATAAGGTTTATAACTTATAAAAACTAACCTTATCAGGTCATAAAACTACTGAACACAACAATATTCGATATGAAATTGTATATTTCAGCTCTTTAATGTAGCAATCTATTCTTTTGAAGATTCTTAGCTTTTGATCTGAGTTAGCAACACTATGATTTAGCACTTTTTCCCTGATCGCTTAGAAGATAAAAAACAGTGCTTATACAAAGAAAAATAAATTTTTTGAGAGCTTAAAATTATCGATCTCATAGCAGTACTTGGTGTAAAGATATGGTTTCAGTTTTCCCATTCATAATATAAGAATTTGTTCTTTTGAATATGAAATAATTTATCACATTCGAGTATTATAATTTTGTTTTTTTTTTCATGAAACCATTGAAAAATCAGTTTTTCTTGTTTTCAGTACAACTTTTCATTCTATAAAAACCAGCAGTAGGATTAATGATTTTTCCATGTATCCCAGAAACTATTGAAAAAAAAAATTTGACAGTTTCCGATAATATGAATAAAGATTATGGATAATTTATTAATGTAATTAGCAATTAATTTTATCCTTCGAAACAAGAAACACTATTTCTATCAAACGATCTCAATTTTACTTATCAGGACACAACAATTCCAAACTCTATCTTTGAGAAAAGCAATTAACTTAAGTTTCAGTTCATAATCTTCTTATAGAATTGTCACTCATTTACATGAAGTAAATATACTTCAGTCTTAACAAACATTCAGATATTTACGGTGAGTCATTGTGACAGTTTCTCTGTTATTAATTTCCGTGAAGTGTTTCATTCGAAGAAGTGCTTATCTAAATCCTTAGCTTCTGACGTCAAGCCACACATGATGAGGTAGAAAAATGGAACACAACTAAAGAGTACTAACATAATGATATTTTTTATTCTTACATTAAAGTATTTCATTTCCTATTAATGTTACTCTTCATATTAATGTTCTTTATTGTTTTTATTTCTTGCGATAATATATCTTTTCCATCTAAGAAAATCATGTTTAAAATAATAAGGATTTAGATTTCCAAACTATATTGTATTTTATATTTTACTATACTCTATTACAAACTGTCTTAGGGGTTTTGCATCATAAAAATTAAAAGTGAATAATTAAAAGTGAAAAATTAGATTTTGAATTCACATTGAAAAAAGATTTTAAATTAATGGATTTAATTAGTTTTTTAAAATTATCAAAATCCATGTACAATTTTTAAATTTCCTTATGAGTTGATACATGACATTCATCAGCACAAGTGTAACAAGGCCCAATGATAACACCGCGTCCTTCGAGAATAAGATATTATATAAGTGGTCAGTTATAATATAAATTTCGTGGTCTTCAAAAACTAACTATATAAGGGAAAACTAAATATGAGTATAACCAACCGGTAGAAAGGAAAAATCATAATGTCAACAAAATGAATGATCAAAACTAAATATAAAAAGGATCTCATCAAGCCATAGTTATTAATTTTTTTAATCTCACTTCCTTTCCATTTCTTTCCATAAATCTCCAGTGTAGAACAACGTTAGCTAATGTTATCAAGTACTTTAATGCCAGTATTGCCAACTGAAAATTGTGACCAACTACTATTCCCAACTGAAAATTGTAACGTTTCGCCCTCTAACCCTAGAAGAGTCTTCAGGAAGGTTTCGTAATTTTTCTCTTGTGCTTAGCATAAATATGCTGAATTATCTACAGAAAGTAGTAAAATCTTGAGGTTTTTGAAAGAAATCATACTAAAGACTTCATCTGCACTTTTTTAAACTACACAAACTCATGAACTATGTTTTAAAAGGAAAATTTTAACTCAGAAAAATTACTTTAAATTGAATGATATCTTCACATTTTAAAGATTAGTTTTGGGAACACTATAAGAGAGAGATTATAAGAAAAACATCTCCATATTTGGCACATTAGTTTACAGAGTAAAATAATATTGAAACTAGAAAGCAAAGAACACCAAAAGCATTTGAGAATAGAATAGTTTTATTTTTGCTGTTTATAAGAGAATATAAATTGCAATGCATTTTAAAATCTGAAATTAGGTTAAGATTTTTCCTTCATGTCTGCATACGATGAAACCAAAACTCTGAGAAATCGATGAAAAAAATAGTGTGTTTATATTCAGAATCTTTAATACGGTCAATAATTATATATTTTTTGTGTGTCTATTCTACGAAATTAAAAAATTTCCAATTTCCAATTGGAAAATTTAAATGAAATATTACTGAGAAATTTATTCAACTATTGATAGTATTAAATCATTAATTTAAATTTCTGCTGTTAAACTCAACAAGAGTATTATAAAGAGCTCTTTAGTCTTTATAATATCACTATATAATATTCAGAATTCTTGATCTCAAACTTTATTTGAATATTAAAGGTATTAACAGAATTTAAAACAGAAACATAATATGGCAAATAAAATAAAAATAATTTTATTAAGATTATTTAAATAATTTTTACTAGTTTATTTTATTAAATTTTATTTGCTTACTTATATGAGATTTATATTTTGCATTGTGGATTTATGTGTTTTTAAATGTTTTTCCTGGAACAAAATAAGTGACCTTTATATATCAAAGCTTATATATATTATATACCATTTTAGTATTAAAAAATAAAATACTTTCTTGCAAATATTTTAATGCTACAAAAATTAATTTTATTAATAATTAAAAGCATTATAATAATTTTATCTTTGAAATGAAAATTCCATTCTGAAATAACGAAACATTTTCAAATGAAGCAAGAGTACTTTTATGACTGTATATGTTTGTACTACTACATAAAACAGAAGTTAATTGTGTTTAGAATCTTATATATTAAATGCTACTCACACATATTTTTTTTCAAAGTTTTACTACCTATAAAATTTAATAAAACATATTTTATCTCTATTAATATTAACTTTACTGATGCTAAATTACTATTTTATATCACTCACAAATTACTTATGTTACAAAAAAAATTTAACGATTTTTACGTTATATATATATATATATATATATATATATATATATATATATATATAT
>JAPDSC010076522.1:303232-313537 GCA_026290005.1 Latrodectus geometricus | reverse complement strand
TATATATATATATATATATATATATATATATATATATATATATATATATATATAACAAAAAGGTAACAGATATAAATATTTTTAAGACAATCTACAAATTATTTAATATATAATGTATAACGAATGAGAAATAACTTAAGAACAAGGCAATGAATCTCATTAATTTAGAAACTAATTTTGGAGTACAAATGTTATACCTTACATTCTATTAAAAAAAATATTTTTTACCAGTAAATATGACATAAATATGTCAATATATGAATGAGTAAATATTTGATTTAGAAGCATAATATTATATTCGAATGCTCCTTAAAAATTTATTCTCGAAAACAGAAAATTAAAAATTGCAAATATAAACTAAAAACAAAATAAATAAAAAAATAATAATTCATTTGAAGTAAAATAAGACAAATATTTACTGTGAAATTTAGATATATGAGAAAGCTATATATTTTTAACAATATAAACAGTATTACTTGAATATATGAATTATTTAAATCTGTGTCACTAAATAGCTCAAAAGGCATTAACTACATAACTGATTGTTAAAAATTGGTAAAACACTCCATATTTTAACTTCGTTCTTTGAAACTTGTTTTATGGATGAAATTTCCTACTATTCGTAGCTGATTCTTCCCCCACAAAAGTTATGATTATAATCCAATTATTGAAACCGAGAAAATACTATGATATAAATTTTACATCAATTAATTTACAATACAATTAATTACATCAGAATTCTCTTTAAAAATTAAAATTAATGGATCAAGTTGTCTATTGGTGACACTTATAATTGTTACAATAGGAAGGTGTCCTACGTGAAACATGATAGGAAGAAGATGCTATATATGTACATGAATAACTTTTCAACGTCTTCTTATTAATGATAAATAAAGTGTACAGTGTGTTTAAGCGAAAAAATTGTACTTTCTCATACCCAAATTGTTTTTGAATATTATTAACTGGTGAAAACTTGTTATGATGCCTCTTGAAAAAATGATTACCATAAAGTTTAACAGAGAGAATTGAAAAAATGATTACCATAAAGTCGATTTGCATTTTATCTTTGATAATGTTCATGTCGGTTTAAACCCTTTACAGAAACATGACTACATGTATGAAATTGATGCTTGTTATCTACAAAGTTAATCGGAATTCAACTGCCATTGATGCTGTATCACAAAAAGTAACCACTTCAGTAAGTAATGATGATTTAAGATACATGAATTTATACAAATGATAATCATGGTTCTATTTACAGTCTTATGATGGTCGGAACCAGGGTGGGCAGTATCGTAGAATATAAATGCATAGGTATCGAATATAAATGCATTGGTTATCATAAATTGAGGAAAAATAACAAAATGACAATAAAGTAAAAAGTTATCCGAAGAATTTAATAAAATTTATACACATTATACAACACTTAAGAAAGTACAAAATCGCATAAAAAGAAATCGTTAGACAATTATGCTGTGTAGAAATTGTGTGCCATTGCTCTTCCAAAGTAGTTAAAATGGGAAAAGATATGCAGGTTTGAGTGTCTACCAAAAGGGATACGACTCCAAATACAGACTGCTGAGTGATCTGTATACACACTTTAACGGATATTTGATGGGTCAAAATGAGTTCTACTTTCTCTCCAAATGAGAATGCACCTAATATCACTTTCGAGGCTAAATCTGGTCTCATCCATAAAGAGAACATCCCTGCATGGATCACGCGTCTAGTGGACATGCTTACGTGCACATTGCAAATGTTTCCGCCATTAGTGTTACATGAGTGGGAAGCAAATGACTGGTCACCTCGCATAAAAACAATGTTTATGAAGTCATCGACCCATGGTTGGTCTAAATACCAGCTTTACTAATCTTGCCACAAGTATCTGAGTTCAGCCAGATTTGCGGTTCTATTCCTTCGTGCTTATAATGACAAAATATCCGACATTAACACTCGTGGTAGTGCGTGGCTTTCCTTGGTTGAACCTTCTGGATGCAAATCCGTGGCTAGAAATCGTTGCTAAAGTCTTGAATCACAGACGGACACACATTAAACCCTCTAGTCATTTCTAACTGACTTAGTCCTGCCTCTCGCCATTGAAATTGTTCTGTGGAATGATTCATAGAGGCTATTATCACAATTTCACTATACCAGATTTCTAATCTCAGACACGCATTGACATTTGCCCTCTTCCTCTGAAACATAAATTTTTATTCTCCTCGCAAATGACGTATTCATACAGAAGCGCCACTATTTTGCATAATGTCATATTGTTCTACTCTTTTATATATCAACATATTCAAATTTCATTGAGGGTGGCTTATTTTTGGGAGAATAATGACTGATTTGGGGATTTTTTCCTTAATTTTTGCTAACCAGTGTATATTCGGAGCATTTCCAGCAGAACTTGATAAAATACTATGAGAGGTCATGGAACACATATTACTCATTTTGACATACAATTTAAAAATTAAACTCTACATATTTTGTTGTGTTAACGTCCTTGTCTCTATTTTTTTATTTGAGCCTTGTGAAATGCTAAGTTTTAACGGAATAATGTAATACTGCATGCTGTAGGATTTCATACTTTGATTTAGAAAATGCTCATGTACATTCCTAAACTGTCAGTTTTCAATGTATTTAACCAAAGATGATTTATCACTTTGCATCAATCGCTTCTTCGATGAACAATGACATTTTATTTAAGCTTCATAAACAGGGTTGTATGCTTTCCAATCACTGAATGAGTCAATTCGTTACATATAAGACTTGTATGTGATATGGTATACTTTTATGTAAATAGCTTTCATCTGAACTTTACCAGTGACGTGAAAGCAGCAGGGAAGGAGTCTTCAAAATTTAGAATCAGGGATCAAGCAAAATAGCTCCTTAATATTTAATTTGCCACCCTAAAAATATCATCTTACTTCGAGGACATTTTGAGCACGACCTATTAAGAGTGGCCCAGATTAATTGCGAACACGATGTGTCTTCAATTAAGTCTGGGTTTGAACCCATTACATTAAAATGAGGAAAAAGATACCCTAATCAATCAGGCCTATGGGGCACTCAAATAAGAGTTTCTACACTAGTACATTTCCCTGTACTTAGTCCAGAGTTGCACTGTAGCGCATTTACGTTTAAGAGCTTTCGTAATTTAAATCCGTGATCACACAGAAGATATCCAATATCCAGCTGTATTATTTCACTTGGAGGACATTATAACCTCACGCATAAAAGTTGTTATTGCTGCCAGAGTTTTTGTGTTAGATACTGATTACTAAGAATAAGCGTTTTAAATTTTTTCAAAATTTAATCAGTTATGATTTGCAATTCAATAAATATATCCTCTTTTCTTTTACTTTGCAACAATTTTAATAATTAGTAATGTACTTTTTTCCATAAATAGGTGATGGCAAATATATATCTATGTTATTTAATATGATGTGCTTAGAGAATATAATTTTAGATTTTACTTTATGAGATTTCAATACAGTTACATATTAAATACAGTTAAGAAGTAGGTGGAATATAAAATGATATTCACTTAAACTTACAAAAATAAAAATATAAAGAATGTCATAAATTATATGCGAATCTTGAAATGAATGTTGAAGCTTTATGTAAGAAAGACAAGAATTATAAATCAAATTGTTACTTACATATACACATGTAAGTAGTTGTAACATTGTTAAAATTTCAAAACGTTATAAAAAATCTCTGCTTTTAATGCCAATAATTTGAATGGAAAATTGATGTAGAAGGAAATGAAAGCATATTTCATAAGAAAAATTAGTTTCTAACTTTATAATTATTGATATAAGAATACCACTCAAGGCTTTTTCCATTTCGTATTTGAAAAGTTAGTCATATCACACTACACCAATCACCAAAACTTCTGTCTGCGATTATCTGAACAGCACATAAAATCAATATATTATCCAAAAATTATGTGATTTAAATATTTTTATAACAGCCAAAATATTTATGAAAATAATTGAAGAAAATTATCAAAACATTATTATTTTCGTTTAAAATATCTGAGTATAATTTAATTTGCAATTCTTATTTAACTTAATATAATTTCATATTTCTTTTATATCAAGGAGCAACTTTTTTTAGAATTTTTAATTTAATTTTACATAATTAAAGGAAATAACTGTATTTAAAATTAAATTGAACAATATGGGCAAATGAAGTTAATTCATAATTAGATATATTCCAAAAACTTAATATACAAATAGTCTTATAAAGGGTTAATAAGAAAGTTGACAGTGTACGTGGCTATCATTAATTAAAAAAAACTTAATATCATTATTTAAAAAGTTTGTAAAGTCTTTAGCATAAAAAATCGAGTTATTTTTATTAATTTTTGCTATTTTCATCAAATTTTTATCTATAATGTTTCTATTCAAATAATTCGAACAAATTATACTATGAAATAGTAAAAATTTCTCACAATATTTATTAAGTTAAAGTTCGTTTTATCCCTCCTTTTAGAGAAATGAAAACATTATCCACTCGTTAAAAAAATTGCTGAAGAAAACTTAAAATATCAATAAATTATCCACGTTAAAAAATTATAATGCATTTATTACAACCGAAAATGTTTTGACATATAAAGCGGCATGAAATTTAACAAATTAAGCGACATGAAGTTTGAAACATTTTCTTTTGAAAGATATCTGTGTAATATAAATTGCGAATGTTATATAATTTTCTCCCATTATTACTTATCAAGTTAGAAGGTGAATAATACAGTGGAAGTGTATCGAAAGATGCTTCATTGAATCAGAAATTGCAAGCAAATATGGAATTGAAGTAAATAACGAATTATATTAATAACTTTTTAAATAATGTATTTGCACATTAATGAAATAATTATTTTTTATAATTTTAAACTATTTTTTCATAGTTAACAACAATTTACTCTTTAAAAATGAAAATTATGATAACTTAAATAAGAATTTAATATCAAAACTAGATACATTCAAACGTAAATGATTAATAAAAAAAGCACATTATTTTTATTTAAATTTCGCAAAACATTTTAGAGGTATATTTTCACATATTCTAAGTAAATTAAGAATTATATTAAAAAATAAAATGTAGAAATTTAAAAAAAAATAAAGTTGTAAAATATTTTAATCGAAAATATATCCGTTTTTTTCAGAGTTTTTTATATTGAATAATTCGAATTAACTCTGTTAAACATATTAGAAATCTTTTTTTTAACAAAATAGGGCATATATTAAAGAAAATATCATCCCTCAATTGAAAAAAGAAGAAATAAATTCTCTAAAAAGGGAAACAAAAGATGAAGACGAGTTAGCAACATGAGATAATAATATAACAAGTTTCAAATGGAAGAAACCTATCACTTTAGTGACTCTTGGCAAATAAAATCGCTTTAATATAAATACGCTGTACACATGAAGCAAGTTTTTAGAGCATGATATTTGTTACTGTCCGACTTTTTATTTGCAATCCCTTCAGTGTGCGGCCTCACAATTCCTTTGTCATATGTATCGAAGATTTGTAAAATATAATGCTGACAGCGCCATCTCTTGCAAAAGTTTAGAACTTCTTTTCTTCACTCGATTGCTATATATATAGAGAGAGAGCAATATATATAATATAAAGCCGTATATGTATATATAATATAGATCAATAGATGTAGATCGAGGTATATAATACCAGATTTTGAATACTTAAAAATTTATGTTCTTAAATTTTCATATATTATTAGAATTTAAGTAAAAGTGATTCACGAAGAAATTTTCTTAATAAGAGTATCTGATTTCGTTATCAATTTGCTTTTAAAATGAAAACCTTTAAAATAAAATTTAATTGCTTTAAAAATAATGTGTATTTAGCTTTAATATTATTTAAATAAATAATTACTGAATACATGCAAAATAGTAGAAGAAATTATTTGTGTGCTCCCAAAAGAGATTAAAAACATTTCTGTAAACTGGAATGATTGTTAAACTTTTCCTCTACAATTATTACTCCAAAGGTGTAACAGAAAAGATTTATCAAATATTTAGAGTTAGAAATATAAAAATGATTTATTTAAAAGGCTCTCCGCATCAACATTAAATTCAAAAATGATTTAGCAAAGAAAGGAACTGATAGAAAATGAAAAATAACTGTGACTAAAGAAAAATTATGACCAATACACACAGAGAGTGAAATAAATAAAGAATAGGAAGGTTTTTAATTTAGAATAAAAAGTATTCTGCTTTCATCTGTTTTGTATGGAGGCAATGAACAGGAATTTCTCAAACAGCGATTCAAGAATAAAACACAATGCTTGAAATCGGAATTGTAATCTATTTCAAGCATTGCGTTTAATTCTGATGTTTATCTCTATTGTAATATCTGACAATGATAGTTAAATGCAATGCCAGTAAAAAATTCCTAAATTAACAGTAGAATTCTACAAAATAAACTGTTTTGCAAGGATTAATGGTTTTCAACAAATAAATCGCAGTGTCTGCTAAAATTCTATTCAAGAGCTTTTCATACTCTGAAATGAGGAAAAAGTAAAAGAAGTAAAATACTTAAAATGTAATATTGAATACTTCTAAGGAAATACAAATCACCACCAATTGTAAAATCGTGAATACCTAATTTAATACCTACAAGTATGCATCTGGTTATTTAAGTGACAGGTGTTTCTCTTGTCTACCCTATATATCAGTAGATAAGAAAAACAATCTAAAAATTAGTATATAGTGTGTATTTTATTTCACTACTGCAGTAACTTACTCTCATTGAATTCACTAAATTTATTTATTGTGGTTCAATCAAATACTGATTAATAACTGATAAAATGCTATTTACTTATCAATGTGAAAATTCATAATCAAATTATAAATGAAATTCCATACTGTTAGAGAGTTTTTCTTTTTAAATTAAGGTCATAAGTAAGGGAATAACCATATTAATTTTAAATCAAAACAATCTCTTGAAAAAGTTTCAACAATGTTTAATATTAAAAATATATTACAACATTATATGTAATATTTATATTCAAAAGTATATGACAAAATGGTCTGTTTCATCAAAACAAGACAGAGACTATTGAGGATGATTGGAAATAACCAACTCCTATTTTCAGATTGTAGCTTCAAAATATGATTCTTAATGAATAATGAATGTTAGGAAATAGAGATCAGAAACATTTTTTATTTTTGTTATTAATATGAAAATAGTAATAATTGGTACTCGACTATTAAGAGGATGCTTTATTAAAAGAGATTCTTTACTGCATTTAGTAATCTAATTAAAATACTAAATGCAGTAAAGAATTAAAATCAAGTTTTCCATTTTGTCAGTTATAAATTTATGCATGTACTCCATAATAACATTTTTAAGTTAAGATTTTAAAATTAATTTACTTTAGCAAAACTATTATAAATTATAGCAATAAGCACAAAAAAAAAAATTAAAAGCAAAATATTCTCCATGACTAAAATAAAGAAACGTTAAATCTTATAATAAATTTAAATCGATATAACAAGTATTCATATTTATTATTTAATGGCATCATCTATTTATAAGTGTCTATGAATTTAATAAAAATATCAATAAAATATCAGAATATATGAATGAAATCTTAATTAAATAAATTGAAAATTCTTTTTAGAAGAAACAATTGTTATTTATGAAATTATTTTATTTTCTCTAGTTTATTATTGCTTTCATCTGTTTTAAAATGTGATAAAATAAAAAAAAAATTCCTTTTAAGTTTGCAATCCTCTTAAACACATTATTATTCTTTACGACTTTCTATAATTTAATTGACTTATTTTTTTAAATAGTATATTATATTTTATGTTAAATCTATAAAATTTTATATAAAATTCAATGAATGTAATATTAAAATATATGTTTGTATAATTTAATTTATTTTCACATTGAATATTCATAAAAATCATCAAAAACTTTTTTTATTATTATACCATTTTTGAAATTGGATTAAGATAAATAAAGCTTGGATGTAAACCTTTAGATTTCAAATAAAATTATTCAAATAATTAAAACTGAATAAGAAAAATAGAGACTTCAAACGTTCTCATAATTTTAAGCATTTTTATGAAATGGATAAAAATACGTCCCATCAGCATTGCTAGAAAGATCATTCCTATGTAAATGAGTTTGTGAAGCTATTTCTTTTTAAATTATTTATAGCTGTTAGATGAGATAAAATTTTTCATAACTATAGATGTGAATGAATTGTTATGAAACATTATTTTCTCTAATCAGGTCGCAGTAGATTGGTTTTTAAATCACAGAAAATAATGTAACTTTCGTTTCATTTAAGTTATATATTTGAGTCTAATTAAGCCAAATTTATCTGGCTGACCAGCATTATGATGTATTGGGACTATAACTGATATTCTTACACAATATAGAATAATTTCATTTTGAATATAAATGGAAAAATTAAATGACGCATTCTGTCCAGTTTAATTATTTTTTGTGAAGGTCAATAGCATAAGACACAAGTTTAAATGCATTTTAAGTCCAGCGTTTAATTGTCTTTTTGATCGATTTTCTTAGAAAATGAGCAATATTTCCTTATAACAAGGGAGCACACCCAAAAAACTTGCAAAGACCCATAACAACAGACGTGCATGTTGTAGGTACAGTAAATATTTTTAATTGTTCAATAGAGGATTGAACTCGGGACCTTTAACTCTGAAGAATGTTATCTTGAAACTTGTTCACAATTAGGCCGTTTAACAATCGTTTGATACCATGTAATACTGAGCCTAGCTGGCGAGAGACGTTGTATTTCAGCATTATTTACCAGGAGAACTTTTCATAAATAGTGGGTCGTATTTACCTCTCCAAAGGAGAAAACCAGGAAAACTCCCAAGAATCTACACTGACAGTTATATATTCAGAAGCTCAACATTCATATTCAGTTGTTCAAAAGAGGCTGAGACCGTATCCATGATCTTATGCTCCGAAGAGTTCTGTTCTGTCAATAGATCACGGTGAGCTCTTTTAAATATGTTTAAAACAAAATGAGGTCCAGTTTCGAAAGTTTAGTAAGTGAAACACTGGACGATATTTTACAATTTGCCTTATATAATTGAAATGTTAAATAATATAATAAACTAACGTTTAACTTGAATAAAAAATATTTGACAGATAATAGTTTCATTCTTAATAATAAAATATCTTGCAACAATATTTGACAAATATTATATTAATGAATGATAATGGCGTACTCACACACACACACAAGCAAACAAATATACCCTACTCATGAATCTATTTAAATAGCTCATATCTTCAAACACCCCATGTAACGATAATATGAGCTGTACATTAATTATAGAATACAGATTTTTAGCAAACGAAAAACGTTGAATATTGAAAAGTATATTGTGGCTGTTGCTTAAAACTTTCCTTATGCCTTTGATATCAAACTTCTTCAAAGAAATTTCTGTTACCGAGGGAATCACACATACCATAAATAGAAATTACAGATTGGTAAATATACGACGTGTTTCAACAAAAGGTCACTTTTTATACACCAAAATCAAACAATAATGGCTAATAGCTCGGTGCTATATTATTACAAGTGCATCACCTGCTCTGAAAATGTACCAGGGAAAGATGAAAACAATGGAATACCCATTGTCGAAGAGATTTTTCACCATCTTAATAGTAAACGGTTGTTAGATCAATACATTTTGAAATAATAAGCAGTTTATCAACATTTTCTGATCCTTCAAGTGGCCGATAACTTGAACTATTGAATCATAGGTAGGCAGTTTGGCTACCATGAAAATAAATTGCAGAACATTTCTTTCAGATTAATGTTATTATAGATGATTTTGCAGATTACGCATATTGACACTAATTCATCGAATACTTTTAAAATCTACTGTTTTAGCCTGTGTTGCACGTTTATTTTGAGAAATACTTTATTTAAGCTAATGATAGTTCCATATATGCGGCAATTTCTCACCTCTATTATCAGCCGTAGAACTGATGATTTTTCAGAATTTTATAATTCACTGCATTTTGAAAAAAATCATGCTAGGAATTTTTAATATTATAATCTGAAAAACTATGTCCTATCCCATGAACCTGGCCATCAAGACCACATTCATATTGCCTTTTAGGTAATTTATCGAGTATGTATGAGTTTCGGTAGAAATTGATCAAATATCCTTCCCACCTATATTTTTTCTTTGGTATTTGTAACTAATTGTACTGACTTAAGATAGCTATGATAGCTAGGTACATTTTTTCGTATTTGAGAATATATATATATAT
>JAPDSC010076522.1:287147-303132 GCA_026290005.1 Latrodectus geometricus | reverse complement strand
ATATATATATATATATTTAATTGCCAAGATGTCAAGATTACAAAAGACGTCTACTCCTCAAGGCAGAAGAAACAAGAACAACAAACAAATAAATTAAAACAAATTGGTGATAATAGTTTAAGGATCAAATAAATCCCTAACACGCCAGTAACGGTCACTCAAAGAGAAACCCTTTAGTGCCAGGCAGCGGAGAATGTGGTCAGCAACCAGGTCCTCCTTAAGATCACAGAGCGTGCAGAGAGGGGCCTGAATGACATAGATTTGATGTAGATGTTTTAGAAGGCAGTCATGTCCAGTGAACAGATAAAACTCAGCAACTGTTTTACGTGTTAGTAGCATGGGAAGATCCCACAGTTTATTCCACCAGATCTTATTAAAATTTCTCTCAGAAAATTGGTAAGATAGCCAAAATTATAAATCATTTAGCCTCGAAAAGCGTAACCAAGGAGCACTGCGAGGAAGTACATCTTATGAATATATATATAAATACATATGTATACGTCTACATTTTTCTAAATACAAAAATTCTATTTAATTCAATAAAAAAAGATGATAACATAAATTTAATAAAAAGAAATAACAGCTGCAGCAAATTGCAATGTTTGTTAAGATTATGGCTAAGACACAACAGTCAAAAATACGTGTCGATGATGATTTTGAAAATTTAAGGAGTTAGACAAGCTGCGGAGATAAGACTAGAAATGGATGCCTATAACACGTTGACGAAAATGTTATTGATCAAGCCATAAGGTCATCAACATCCGATCTTAACTGTGCAAGAATTAGCACAGACCTTCAACATACAAAGGACAACGTTCAAGAGACGGCAGATTAATTTGAGTTTTACGTGAAAGTTGGATTCTACATAACTTGATAGTTAATCTATGGAATGAACGAAATCTATTTCTTTACATTACCGGTGCAAAGATGACATATTTTTATAATAATTGTGATAGGTAATGAAAAGTGAGTTATATACCATTGCGTAAGGCTTCAAATGAAATGTATAATCTTTCTTATCAACCAGCTTAAACATCGAAAGCTAAACTTCATCTCAAGAAGTTGTTATTAAATATGATGAGATGTGCAGAAAATAATTCACAGGGAAGTTCAGCGATTAAATCAAACTATCACTACATAACTTCTTAAATTCAATTTATTATTTATTATTTTAAATATCTTAAGAGCATTCATATTTATTCTATATAAAATTTTGATAAATATCCTCTTTTATCTTAAAGATCTATAAATGACATTTGATAGACAAGTATTGGTCAAATTCTTTCGTTAATATGTTGAAAATATTTTTTTCATAATTGTTATGTAATCAAATATGTTGTATAGATATATAATTCATTGATTTAAAAAACATGATGGAAAATTCAAGACTTCCCACTTCCGAGTGATTGAATATCTATCATTATAGAGAATTATTTATAGTTAATCTTTACAAAAGACAAATTTGTTAGTTTATATCCTTTGAATATACTATTAATTTTATAAAAGCATGATGCTAACTTAAAAATAATATAAAGTAATTGTTTTATATATCAGATTTAGTAGAACTAGATATGTATTAAATAATGTGACATAAAAAAATTAAAATGTCATATAATGATGAATAATGTTACTAATAATTAGAGTTTTTTCTTCAATATTAACAAAATAATAAACAGTTAATTTAACATATTTTCCAATCACAAATTATTTACTTATTTGCTTCATATTCACATGTTCCTATCTGAAGATCTATTTGAAATACTTCAGTATCTATCAAAACACTATATTTGGGAAAATTTTGAAAATGTTATCAAACAAGATAATCGAGCTGTCAGAATGTAAACTTTAAAACAAATATTTGAAGACTCATCTTCACTATTATTAACAAACAATAACTTGTAGTATCTTTTGGCAGTAATCTTTAGGACAAGATTAAGGATTGTATTCTTGTAAGATTAAAATTCATGTAGTGATTAAATTTTTAATTAGAAAATAATTAACTTTATATTTAAAGATTACACAAAACAAGTTAAGGCAAAAATACCTTACAATGATGAGTTTTCTGGCTTATACATATATTTTCTCTACACAACCAACTGTCATTTTTTCTTTGAGTCCTTGTCACAAAACAAAGACTATTTTTTTTGTCATTTGGAACGTTCTTAAGGTCATTCTTTGGACTGATCGTCTTTCGTTATATTCCATGTGAGAGCATAGTATAAGAGCATCATAGTAAACAAGAAAATAATTAATAATTAACTTTAGTTGTCTCGCAATATATCTTATTTATGAAATGTTTTATGCGCATGTACGATATTATATTTATATGATATTATTTATTCAATAGAACTTATTTATAAGCTGTCCTTAGTTAGGACAAAGTAGAAAATTGCTTCAGTGGGAACATAGAAAAATTCAAATCAATATTCACAACAAAGTCATAAGCCTAAAGATAAAAGTTAAAATATTGAATTATTGTAAATTAAGAAGGCAAAATGAATCTGGTTAAAACATGCAAATGTTTTTGTCAAAATGATCTTTAATTATTTTTAAATTACAGCTATAAAATCTTATTCTTTTGGGATGAAAATCATAAAAAAATAATAAAGCATACGTAAAGACATAATGGAAATGTAAATACAGAACAACAAACATTATTCGAATAAAAAACTGAATATTTAATTGCAATTTTTATAATAAGATTATTTTATATATTTTTTTAAATTAGAAGAATAATTTTATAATTTATATTTAACGTACATTCAATCCGCTTAAAATATATGATTTGTATTGTATTTTCGATGCTTCAGTGTAAACTACATTTTTTGAAAGATATCCTGGAATTTTATAAACTATATGAGAGCCAAAGTTTGATATTACTTTGTTCATACATATTAAATTTGTATACACTTTGCTCACACATAATTTCTCTTAGAAAACTGAAAATTTTCAAAGAGAAAAAAATTTTGCAGAATATTTCAATTAGTACTTTTTTTTAAATCAGTACAGCATTTTTTAAATCTATAACGAAACTGTGAACACATATGTAAGATAATAATGTATATTCTACTCTGAAATGAAAACCACACTATTATTTAGAGAAATATAAATTGCTGAATTTGTGAAATTCGACACATATTTTCAGAATCATTAATGTTTCTATAAACGAATAACAAACACTAGTAATTTGTTTTAGAATATATTATGATTTAAGTCAATAAAAAATGTAATAATTAAGTATGTAAATAATTTCCAATCTAAATTTAAATGTTGGAAAGCATTCCTTTTCTCGAATTTTATATGTATTTATGCTTACATTGAGAACTTGTTTATTTTCATTTTTTGCAAGTATTATTAAATCTCAAAAGAACATAATCACAGAATGGAACTCAAGTTTTGTCTCCTCTCCCAATTGTAAGTGGACTAAATCTTTTTTCCCTCCAGTTTTCTTCAGAATTAAGAGCCACTGGTTCCATACTGACTTTAAAATTACCCAATTCTTCACTGGACATGGGAAGTTCAATAGCTACCTCCATCGTTTTCATATCAAAAACAGTGACGTATGCAGCTGCAACTCTGGGATTGACAATCCTTCTCACATTCTTCTTGAATGCCCATTGGTCTCACAAGAAAGGAACGAGCTTCGCAAATTCTTGAATAATAGATGGCCCCCAATTTTGTCGGACCTTGTGAAGAAAGAGACTTTTGTACTTTTTAAAAAATTTATCCATTGTGTAATTTAACTTCTTTTTTTTTCCCCCTCTTGTATATATATATATATATTTATTTTCCTCTCATGATTTGTCTTTAAGATAATATGTTGTGCATTAGTTGTACCTTCGGGCCCTGTGTGATATTCCTTGGTGCACAGGGAGATAATTTTGTTTTCTCAAATAAAAAAAAAATTATTAAATCTAATATACTAACTGACAAGAGAATATATTTTAACTTAAAATTTTAATTAAAATGGTAAATGCTAAAGATATATAAATTTGTAAAATATAATATATTTTATCACCTAAATTTAAATATTAAACATTATCTGAATACTTAATTCATTATTATAAGGTACATTAAATATAGGAAGAGGCATTACCATATAAATTTACGTCAACTCAATTTAAAATCATTAACAAAAGTATCAGCTATTTGTTAACAAAATGTAATATTTACACTAAATTAAAATATACTGTTAATGCAAATAGATATTAAAATCTAATATTACTGTGATTGTAACTATGTATTCAAATTCTGACTAATAAATTTACATTTATTGTGACAGTAAGGTAATATTCAATTATAACATACCCAAAAGTTTCAATTTGATTCTTAATTTTTTCTAAAATTATTTGGTAAATTAGTTCTTAATCATTGATAACCCATTTACTTTTTCTCCTGTGTAATGATAAGTGAATTTGTACTCAGGAAGATTCAAAATTTAAATGAAGAAGCACTGATATTTTATCTTGTTTCCTAAACTTTAAGCAAATTGAAGTTTTTAACACTTTGCTATCGTCAGAGTAATCTGACAAAAAAAGCAAAGAATCTTTTTTAGTGTATTTGATTATAAAAAAAAGTCAACGGATATCAACGGTATTTTTCTCTTTTAAAATTTTAATTTAGAAGTAATTTATTTATTAATTTTCCATTATATGAAAATTGCTTATAAACATAAATAAATTTATTTAAAGTTATAATCCATTTCAAAGAATTGCAAGTCTAAACTTTTAATTTTTCCCAAATATAAAAAATCTTTTTTTAATTGATTTAGTAATAAAATTTTAAAATTTTACTTTAGTTTCAAAATAATCATATAATTTCAAAATCATCAATATTAAAATAATCAAATCATCAATTATTAAAAAATAAGTTTTCAAAAAGTTATTTAAAGTTACAACTTTAAAAAAAAATAACTTTTTGAAAACTTATTTTCAAATTCATTGGTTTCGTTTAAAAATTATTGAGATATCAAAATTAAATTCTATCTTAATGAGAAAACAAAGTATCAGGCTTAATACATATCACATATCTGACAAGTTTCCCATCTAAATATTAGTAAAGTATTATCTGCAATCCAGCCAGCCATGAGAGTTGTGAAATTTTTAGGAAATCTATGGAATATTACCGTCTGGGGACACAAGTTGTTTTTTAAAAATCCTTACATTGAAGTAATTTACATAATAATAATAAGTTTCTACTTGAAAAATTATTCTTCTAGAAGAATTATTCTCTATATAGTTGATTTATTCATTTAAGCACAGTTCTGTTGGGAAATGAACAAGAAAACATAATAATAGTTTGCTGGTATTTGTTGTAATAGCATATTAAAATTATCAATTCTTATCATTATGGTTTTGTTTAATATATTCGCATTTTATTTACCTTCAAATTTTAGAGAACTAAAAAAATAATTTCTATAGCCAAAAAACCTTAATTAATCAATTTAATATAATAGAAATAAATAAGCAAAACACTGTTAAAGTAAAACATTTAATTATTGAAGGTAACTTTTAGTAACTTTAAGTTTGAAGACAAAGCTTAGAATCATTTATATTGTCAAAAGAGTGAAAAAAAAATTCTATTTTTTTAGTTTGAATTTTTTTTAAAAATGTACAGAAAAAACAGTTAATTATAAGAATTGTACTACATCTATAATTCATACAAAATTGCTTTTATATATATATTACCATAATTTGCGTTACCTTGACAGTTAATAATTCCTATGAATAGTGAATTTGTGCGTATGAAAATAAAGATAACTGTCTGTGAACAGAAATGATTCGACAACCAATAACTGAAACTGATATGAAAAAAATATTAATATAACAGAAGCAAATATGAAAGAAACAAAAATAATAGCTATTCAAAAATATTTCATATTATAATTGTTTCTGATGACACTTAGCAACGCCAAGCCCGCAGGTCCGAGACTAGGCGAATGAAGTCACAGAGAGAGTGTCTTTCGTTTTTGAATAGAGCACCCTCATACGAAAGTGGAAGTACGACTGTTGGCTCATAGATGGCAGCACCCCGTGAATCTTCCAGTTTATAGATTGAAATCAGTGAAGACCCAAAGCCTGGCTCCAACCACCCACGGTATTAATTTGTAATGGGAACATGGAGGACATTGCGACCTGGCATATCTTACGTGCCTCAGTCGCCATTAGTGAACACGATGAATCTTCGGCTAAGCCAGGATTCAAACTCACCACCCTTTGGTAACAAGAGCGACGCCCTAACCAACCAGGCCTCCACAGCTCTTATAATAAGCAAAGAAGTATAATTCTCGAGGAAAGTTAATCTTTGTACTATCTTAAATTATCATTTATATATCTTTATTGTAAGCAATTGTTTTTATGCTGTGTTTAACCGATTGTGTTCAAAACGAAAAATTCTATTGAGAGTAAAGTTTTGGTTTGGCTCTGATTGAAATGTATGTCATCGGGTTACTCATAAATATATTCAAATTTGTTTGTCCTAAGATTAGCATTCAAATTATAATTGAAAGCAAACTTTTATTCGGTACATTAAAAGTATTTCTGTGATTGGTATATTCAAATAGAACACACTGGTTAATGGGATAACATAACTAAACTATTATCATGACTTTACATTATTTATTAAATTTGTTATCATATCACCTGCCTAATGCTTCTCAGTTTCAGGAACACAAATTTATGTATTTTTCAGTAAATTTTCTAAAATATATGAGTCCTATACTAGAGTGTAAAAACGTATTGTCAATTATAGTATTCTCGACATATAAATTATAAGTATTATTTATAATTTAATTTGAATCATTTCTAAAATATTATTTCTTAGAAATGATTCAAATGAAATTTTGAGTTCTTAGCGTATTAATTTTGCTTATTTAAAATTCTTATTCTTATTCCATCTTACTAAATTAAATATTTAGGATTCACCTCCTGACAATCAACATTTGAAAGAAGTTGAGAATTGGATGTTTTGAAATGCACACTCTATGTTATTCTTGCAGCTTTTTTATTATTCATATTAACAAGTAAAATATTTCTGTAGCCATAAATAATATGAATACTTCAGTCTATAACTTAAATAATGACAGAAATTTGAGTGTAAATGTTGTTTTCATGCAAAATATCATCAGAAAATATATTTAGCTCAATGATTTGATCATTGTAATTTAATCAGCATACTTATATTTCAATATTAATGATGTTAAAATACAAAGAATTATTAAATGACTAAAATAATTATAAAATTAATTAAATCAATTTCAATTTCAAACAACAATATATTTTTTAATGATGCTATGATTATATAGTCTCATCAAACGGTACAATATATATATAGGGATTGTTAATTGCCTCAATCTCTATTGAATGTGTTCTTATGAAAATAAGATGCTTGCATAGTTAGAATTGTCATCCATACAAACATCTTATATATTTAAGAGTAGATAAAAATTACTACTTAGATTATTTATAGTAATTTAAGTTGCTGATATGAATTTATTAAAAAAAAATAAAATTAAAAAAAAATACTAAAAGTGATTTTATCCTGTTGTTGTTGTTTATCCCCCTGGGGAAGAAAAGCCCACACTAGGTCCAGAAGATCTGGCATAGTGTAGTTTGCAGCTTCATTTTTGGAGAGGAACCACAAGGGCAGAAGACTGACTTGACCGCTGAACATACATGCTAAGTACCTATTTATATATGTTAGGCAACCATTCATACTCCATTCATACAAGGAAAGGACAAAGACAGGATAGAGAGAGAGAGAGAAAGTACATCCATGCCCGAACCGGGATTCCAACCCAGACCTCTCTATCAGCAGCCAGGCATACTAACCACTAGACAGAGTAGGCGGCTGATTTTATCCTAAAATCAGATTCACTTAGTTAAATATGATGAGCAACAATTATTAAAGGATAAAAACACAAATAACGTATAAATTACATATCCTACAAAAACATTTATATGGGATAGTCAATGAAATTTTAATATTATAGTAATCAAAATTACAAATATCAGGTATTTAAAATATAATTAAAGAAGTTTGAAATATGAAAAATATTAATTAAGTTTATAATATGAAAATATCATAAGCAAAAGACGTTTAATGTAGATTTGAAGATGCGAATTTTCAGATTCTGTTAGTTAAATATGATTTGATTCAATTATTAAATAATAAAAACACATAAATTATATGTTTCCAAAAAATATTTGATAAACTATGAAAGACATCATTTTTGTCAATAAGTGGAACAATAATGAAGTTTTGTTCATGAATATAATAATATGAATTATGAAAAAATAGTAGAACAGATATGCAAAATATTCATAGGGAAATTAATATGTTTCTCGAATTCTTTATACAAAGGAATAAAAGAATATCTATACATTAATTAAGTAGAATAAACAATACATGTAAAATAAAAATATTAACGAAGAGGTTTACATAAATTTAAATTATTGAAGTAATTAATTTTTAAATATTTATGTTTTTTCACTTACAAATGTTTTAACCACAAGGTTAGGTCAAAGTGTAGAAAAATATTTGAGATACCTTCAAATAGGACTATATTTATATTTTATTAGATTTATTTAGAGAAACATTGTTTTTTTATTGAAATTATACTATATAAGATTTAATAAAAGTTTTACAAATGATTATGTATTTATAAAAACAAAGATCTTCTGAATAAAATTTTTTTCGCTTAGTAATAAATAACAAACATATTTATAACCCGTTAGTTGGTTACTAAGAACCCTTATTAATAAAACTTTGGTGAATACATTTTAAAAAATTTGAAATAAAGATTCTGAATTTTTCAATTAAAAATAATGGAATAGGTCTTCAAGAATTTTGCTATCTCTTTCATTATTAGTTATATTAATGCGTTCATGATATATTCAATTTTCAAAAGTAACTTGTTTGTTATTGAAAACAAAGCTTTATAAAGGTATTAATTAAAGAAGAAATTTCAATTAGAACACACACAATACTTGTAAGATTTAAAGAAATCAGAAATGCTCAATGAACCTTTCTCAGTTTTCTTCCAGATCAGTGGGAGTAACTGACCAGTGCATTGTTTGGGAAATGATATTGGTCGCGAAGCTCAAACAGGCGTGAAAATCATGCTCACAAACACCTTGCTGGACACTGAATAGATGGATTAGCATTTAATCAAAAGGCCTCGAATCAATGTCAGAGATTAATCATAGATATGCTAATTACGATAAGGTACCATGTAATGTTCGCATTCTATGATTAACCAGTAAATTATTTCTTAAAATGGGATGATTGCTTGAAAGAGGACGATTTATTAAATGATAAAAATTTCATTTTAGAGATATGAGACTTGCTTTACTTATAATAGTTTATTTTACGTAGCATATTTTTTTTCGTAATTATGTCGTTACTATATTTTTGGCATGCTTTTTGATATAAGAAAGTTACTTATTTTTAAATAAAATCATATTGCTAATTATTTCATATATTATAATTAAAGCACAGTTTGTGGTGCCGAGTCCCGCCTTGAGTTTGTGGTTCAGAATGGGCATTAAATAATAGGTACCCAGTGCAAAAAATCACAGTTGAGGTACAAACAATCAATCAATAATTAAAGTAGTTTTTCAAACAAATTGAACGCTTAAAATTAATTCGTGAAAACAAGTAATCATAGCAAAAACAAATTTTAGTAATTAAATAAGGTTCAACATGAAAACTATTTCTATATTATGCAATGAATTGAAATATGTATCAAAATTGTTTTTATTTAATTTTAAATATTTAAGATCTGAAACTATTTGTTTTACACAAATTGTGTTTTTACACAAATATTCTCTATAAATATTCCTAATAGTAGATAACTATTAATTCAGTGGATTATAGAAATTACTAACATAAAATAAGCAATTATAAAGATTTATCAACAAACGTGTTAAGAGAAATTAATTTATTCTTCATAGTTTCTGGGGACGTATTTTTAAACAAATCATTTTCAAACTCATAATTTTGAAACCATGGGTTTACTGTTAACTATGCATTGATTAATAACCTAATATTTATTTTATTATTATCCTACAAATATTCTTTTTAAAAAAAATATTAAAAAAAACTGTTTTTTTATTTAAATTTCTGCATGATCAATTTCTCATATGAATACTCTGTTTTTACGAATTTCGATAAGGCGTTGAAAGGCGAATAAAATATATATTATTTTAAAATTTATACACCACTTTTTTGATTGACTATGTTCTTAATTCATATACTTGGACTTTCATGTGCATATATAATATGTATAAAAGGTATTTAAACTATCTAAAATAAGTTTTATTTTTTTTATTCATAAAATATTGCAAAGAAGGAAAAAAATATTTTTATTTCATTCTACTGTGATATCTAATGAATTATTGAGCGTTCCTATGTTGCAGCTGATAATATTTTCATAGCATCACATTTATTTATATAAAGTGACCAACAACCAACCTTAAGTCAATTTAAGAAGATTGCCGCAGTCTGTTTTGACATCTTTCCTCGTTATTATTATTTTCTGATAACAGTCAGTTCCTGGAAATAAGCCACAGACATCTTTCAAGATTGCCAAAGTAGAAAATTGCAATCTCTAAGAGAATTCTACTGAATTCAATATCTATTGTGTTACAAAGAAAAATACCCATAACCGAAATAATAAATCATCAGTTTTTAAAAAGCTGACCCGCAATATTTTATTTATATATATATATCACTGACAATAAAATACTGTATATTCGTTTTTATACCATATAACTGGAAAAAAAAGTATTGGGAAACAAATTTTCAAGCGCTTTTGTTAAGAATTTTTAATATAAAATTGAGTTCTGTGACCTTACATTTAAGTCCCAGAGGAGAAAGTTCAATGCAAAAAGCGAATAATTCATAGCAAATGCTAATGATGGTTAAAAAATTGTTTCTAATATAATATTTATTTATGGTATTAAAGAACTATATATTTTTCATTGAAACTTATTTACACTTACTATCAAAAATAAAATACAGAAAAGAAAATGAGAATAAATGATTCAAATTCTTCTCTTTTCTTATTATTCTTTTTTTCTTGTTAGTCTTGATTGGTTTAAAAATCAACAAATATTTCTTATTATTCATTGTACAAGAATAGTTATCATTTGTAATACAAGTATTACTTGTATTACAAATGATAACTGTTGATCAACAATGAACTGATGAAACTGTTGATCAACAAGTATTACTTGTTATACTTGTTGATCAACAGTTAATACTAAAGTAATACTAATCAACAAGTAATACTAATCAAACTAAATCGACAAGTAATACTAATCAAACTAAATCAACAAGTAATACTAATCAAACTAAATCAACAAGTAATACTAATCAACAAGTATTACTTGTTATACTTGTTGATTAGTATTACTTGTTGATCAAAACTGTTACTTGTTGATTTCTAAACTAATCAAAATACCAAAATATTATTCTCTGCCTAATCAAAGCTTTAGGTTTATTGTTAAAAGTAAAAATAGGAATAGGTATATCATTCACGAGAGAAACTAAATACAGTGAGACAAACAATATCCATTTTTAAAAATTTATTAAGTTCCATAACATTTTAGTCATTAGAAGAATAAATTTAAACAATAATATGACACGTAAACATTATTTATCCTTCTTTGACATTGCAAATCATATCTATTGCAAATTATTGTAATTTCTCAGGTAAAGTGGTTCCGATTCCATGGGAAAATTATTTTCTGTGAGAAACATGCGTAGTGCGGCTTCAAAGATAGGGATTTATTTTCGGTGTGTACGCCCTCTGTGTCAGACGCCCAAATCTCTCAGACTCCATTACTTGTAGGAAGAAGTCAACAATCACTGCTTCATGGGATACATATTATCGTCTACTGAAAACGATAGCTGGACAAACATGCGCTAAATATAAACCTATCATTTAAAATATTATAGTCTATAAATTTTACATTTTGTAATCCCTCCGTTCTAAAGAGCCCCATCAGTAGATGTGTCTATAATCCTAACATATGCAAATTTTACGATTTGTAATTCTACAATCATAAAGAAACACATTTATAGTGTGTCTGTAATCTTACAACCAAAATCCTATTGTCTTAAAAATCCCTGTCTGTAGATGATTCTAAAAGCTTACCGTCAGTAATATTACCGTTTTAAGGATATCAATTTGTCCATGAGCAAGTTATTGCAATATTTAACCCAAATCTTTGAATAGATCAAGATGCTTTTACCTGGAAATGTGGTACCTTCATTACTGTTCTGGTGTAGAATACGCGTGTCTTGGTTTCCATAGAATCTTAGATGCTTGTTGCCAGTTTGCAGAAGAAATCTTGATTCCTTCATAAATTTAACACTTGATTTGTTGGTGAATAAACTTATTGCACATTTGGATTGGATAGATACTGCAATTGGACGACTGGTGCAACTTTTGGATTGGATTGAAACTCATGACTACACTCCATTCCTGGGTAAAATTGTATGCATATTAAAAGCTGTTGTTACAGTACCTAATATATTTCCAATCATAAATATAAAGCATAAGATGTCAATTTTTATTTATGTTTGCTTACGAAAACACTATATTAGTCTTAAATGGAAGACAAGAACATTAAGTGTTTGTCTTTAGATAATTGTTTTGGAGGCATGTTATTCATCTGCATATTCATGAATTACTCATATATAGACAGAATGTTATTATCACAGCGCCAAAGAATGGAAACACATCTGAAAATTGACTGCATTGTTTTATTGCATCTAAACGCACGCCAGCACTCTGATCAATTAGTTTCTTGAAGGCAGTAGAGGCACGCTTGTCTTGTTCCGAAATTTCTTTTAATGTCTAGTCTAACTTTATTTTAGTTTTTAATCATCTTTAACGCAGCCTGACATGGAAATCCATTAACACTGAATAACATTAGAATATGGTAATTGCATGTAAATGCACCTTCCTTTAAGACAGAAAATATTTCTTCTGAGATGTTTCTTCAATAATATTTTAGCTTTCTCCCATCTACTTTTGAAGCTTCTTTGCTAAAAATATTTTTCCTAAAATGAACAATTTTCTCTGCCTGCTAATTTTACGGAATCAGGGCATTTAAAATGGCAAACTACAAATAATTTAATTGAAAAATCAATTAAATATCCTTTAATTCGTGTTTTCAAATTCATGTAATATTTAAGTAAGGATGTTTGGTAATATTTATATAAAAATTTTTAAATGCAAAATGAATTGTGTACGCATGTGTTTTATTATGAAAAATTAAATTTCCTTCACGCTAAATAAAAAAGTTTGAGACTTTCTTTGCGAAAATTTTCAAGTAAATTAAAAGCTTAAACAAAACTATAAAATTTTTATACTTATTTAATAAGCACTCTGTTCTTTAATTACATTGAATTATATAACCGTATTTTTAATCAAAAATGTTAAAATAATTGTTACAAATGCAGGAAATGTTTGCTATGTGACAAAATACTTAAAAGTTTTTTAAATTTGATCATATTGTTACAGAATGAAAGGAAAAGAAAATGTACTATAAGGAATTTTATAAAACTCAGAATTAAGGATAATACTTGAAATATTATAACAAATAACATTAAGCAAATTAAATAGAAGCTGTGTAATTATTGAACCTTTGGAATATGTGAATAAATCTAAATATTCTTAAGAGAAAAACCATAATCTTGTTTCTTATCAATTAAAAGGAAAAATACATAAAAAAATTTAAGTAAAAGAATTTAATTTTTTTGATAAAATTAAAATGAAACAATTTAATTGTCAACAGTTTTTAATTAATCTATTTAAAAAGTTTAATATATGTTTTCTAAACGTTTTTTATTAATAATATAAAAATAATTAAAGGTAATAAAAAATTAAAATATTTCATATTGAAAGCAAACTGACATGGAAAATTTAGAAAAGTAGAACAATTAAAAGTTTCCATTTAATAAAAAATTTAAATAAGTTTTAAAATTTTGAATTCAGCTTTAATTTCAATACGGAAAACAATGCGTATAAAAATTTAGTTATTTATTTCTTTGAAAGCATATTCCAATCAAAAATGAAATTTAAAGTGATGCATAGTTTTGCCTTGTTAGATTAATATATTTATCAGTGCATCTATTACTACAAAATAAAATAAGGTTCTCGAAATATAATAATTTTTAAATATAATCCACTGTGTATGAACCATAATGTTGCTAATTTTCTTAACATATTCAGAGCTGAAAAGCTATTTCGAAGGATTTACTTAAATTGATCAATTATATAATTTCTACTCCGCAGTATATACATGAAATTAATTTACGTCTCCAAACAGCGATTCATTAATAAATCAGAATCTCCACCGTAGAAACACATGGATAAATTTAATCTATAATGCTGTTCAATCAATGAATTTACTAATTTGTATCAAATAGCATATTTCACTTGAATTTGTATTTTGCAAGGAAATAGCATTTTATTCATTACATTAAATATAGTAATATTTCAAAACAAAATGGCATATTAAATATATATACCATTTTGTTTTGAAATATTAAAACACAATGAATAACATATTTCCTTTTATACATAATATGCATTTTAATAAGAAATTAACAAACATTATTCAAAATCATGTTTATTGAACTCATAAATGTTTATTAAAGTAAATATAAAGGTATAAAGAAAAATATATGTATGAGACTAAATATGAACAATGAATAGCTCTATATAATAAGAGCAACAATGTATTATGAGCAACAACATCATAATTACTGCTATTTAGTTATGATTCTTGTATTAGTATGCACTATCATTATGACTAACTAATGATATATTGAATATGAAATCAACGTATTATTAGAGCAAATTTGAGAGTTTTGTTGAAAATTTGAAAATTTGTTGCTTGACATGATATTATATTTAAATATTTAGATTTGTTTAAATTATAAAAGTTATTTTTAATCTTTTTATGTTCACTGTAGATTACTAAAAACAATGTTTCCTTACTTTACTCTAAATACTTTATGCTAGGTAATAAAAATATAATAAGATTCATTATAATTATTTATTCAATAATACTTCATTATTATTTACAAAATAAAATTAAAAAAAATGAAATCATTTTAAAATTTTTTGATACCACAATTTTAATCCCTATTCATTATTCTTATTCATAAATAAAAAGAGATGCATAACTTTAGTAATTAATAATCACATTTTCTTATAGTATCTTCCCTCTAAATATTGTCACTAAATTGTTCTTTCTTATTGGTGAAAAATTCCTAGCATCCATATTACTTTCAATATCCTTGAGGTTTAGATATAACTCCTGTGATTTAAGCCCTCATAAAAATAAATGGCAAGAAAAAGGCAAAACAAATGTTGGTGTAAAGCCATTCATGAGTATAGTAATTTAGGCATGAAAAAACAGAGTATTTAAAAAATAAAATGTGTATAGCAAATTTAACTGCACGTAACACTATAGAAATAAATGAAAGGAACAAGAAAACAATATGATTATATGTAAATGATATAAAATATACAACTTGAGAGTGATGCGAGAGTTCTATGAGATATGAATTCTTCGACAACATACGACTTTTTCTCCCTTATTTACATTTATGTGTTGATCTTGTAGATAAAAGTTTCGTAAACATTGTTCCAGCAGTGAAGAATATAAAAATCTATATTCTCCCAAATAGCATAAGTTGATCTCACTGCAGTAAGTAGTTTGAATATGTTCCTAAAATTTTTATATTTAGTTTGAACGAGCAATACGATGACAATTCACTATGATTTTTTGTTTTAATTTTGTTCATGATCAACGCAAGAGTAGCTGAATGGAAATTGAAATTATCATGCATTAAGAGAAAGGAATTACCACAGTATCTTGAAGTATATGATATAATATGAGATGTCAGACACTAATCACTATATTTTTCATGAATGTCGTATTTCTAATAATTTTTCATATAT
>JAPDSC010076522.1:262946-287047 GCA_026290005.1 Latrodectus geometricus | reverse complement strand
TATATATATATATATATATATATATATATAACTGTGATTATTTTAGATTGTTTGCATAAATCACTTTCTCTTGCTTCCACATCAGAACAATATTTAACATTAAATAACGATATTTGTTTTGTTTTCTCACGACGAGTGTTATGAGAATTTATTGGTCACTATTTACTTCAATAATACTTGGATTATCTGCTCTTGGTTGACGGGTAATAATCTTTTGTAAGTAATTATGTTCTTGAATTGACATTCCACCCCCTTTAAACCGCATTTGATACATTTTTTTGCTTTTACCTGAATTCAAGTCTAAAGATAATATACCTAGCCTTAATTACATAACCACGACCAGATATTTTGACATTTTTTGACATCGAAATTAAACAGAGTCTTTAAAATAAAGAAACTCTTAAGAATTTAGAATTTTTGTTTTTATATTGATTTTCTGTTTTATATATCATAAATATTGATTTTTGTAGGAATACGTTTTTCCTTTTTAATTTTACTTTTTGATTTATGAATGTGCAAATGACTCATCATTATAGGCTTATATATTTATGTGATATTATTAAAACCAATGTGTGGCCTTCTTATTGTATAAATATATCTGAATATAAAATTAAAGCACTTTAAGTGTTTTTTATAAATATTATAACTCACATTATTTTATATGAAAATAAACGATAAATAATAATCAATCAATAAAAATATTATTGGTAAAATATTTATCTTGAAAAAAATTAAATTTAAATAATAATATTCTTCTGATATTATGAATATGTTCAGAATTCTTCCCTATTGACGTATTAAAAAAAATAAGTATTTTATATTATAAAGTACTTATTTTTTTTTCAATCAATGATTTACTAATCTATGTCATCAATACGTTTATTATTAGCAACTATTCATCTTTGTAATACTTATTATGTAATAGCACTGAAACAATGTGATTCTGTAAATTTTATTATTATTTTTTAAATTTTTTAATAATATTTTAATTAATTTGCTTATTCAACCTTTTGTTCAAATTTCAAAATACAATTATGGAATCGTATCTTATAGATATCTTTGAAATATATTTTGGAGATTATGTGTTTCATATAATATGTATTTCAGATATCTTTAAAAAGCAACTTAAAAACTTGACAAAGAATCAATATAATATAATTAAATATTTTTATCATCGTTATTGTTTGAGAATAATCAGCTACAAAATAATCTCAGTGATATAATAAGGAATTTTTCAAATATTCACAGCAGTTTGATTAAATTAAATAATATATTTGAAATGTCTAGTTAATTAATTTTGCAAATTATTTACAAACACATTCGAAAATTATGTGTCGTTTAAAATGAAATATTTAATACTTGCTGTTTGATTTTAAGATTTGTAACATCTTTGAAATAGATGTGTGTATGTTGTATGCACTTCGAATTATTATTATTTATTTTTTATTTATTATAATATGTATTATGTACAAATTTTATTATTATTTAACAATATTGTTTTACATGGTAAAAAGTAAAGTAAATTTTAAATCAAATGACTATTTTTCTTAAAATTTACTCCCAATATAAATGTATGTGCTTAGAAAAAATGCAAAATATATGTGCTTAGAAAAAGTGGCAGGTTAAAAATTTTGTTAACTTTATTTTTATTAGAATTTAGCGAAGAATAATTACTTAATTTTTAGAAATTTTATGTTAACTGTTTATTTTAAATAAACAATTATTTAATTTATGTTCAAATGATGTTTGTCTGTATTCAGGAAAATTTTATTTTAAAGTAATGATAAGGAGATTCTAAAATATTCTTTAAGAATCATTTTTTAAGGAATTTAAAGGAGTATAATTGTTAACAGAAAAAAAATTTGTATTATTTAATTATAAAGTAAAATAATGTAATTAGGTCTCAAAAAAGCATTTCACTGTATGTTTCAATAAATAATTTTAATATCTTTATTATGATTGTACAAAGATTTGAGACCACGATACTGCACTTCTTTTTATTTATTATTAAGAATAAAACAAAAACTTAATTTTATTTTACTTATTACTCTATTGCGAACATAAAGAACCCATATTTTAGCATTACTACCTGAAATTAATTTATGAGTAAGATTTGTTCAGAAATCCTTAAAGTACATAAAATATAATATTATACGCGTTTATTGGTTTCCAACAACTGTAAAATTTAAAAGAAAATTATCTAAGATATCAATTTTGTAACATTTCCATAAATTTAGGATGAAATTTTTCGCATAGTGAACACTTTATTAGCGGTTTTCTTCTAACTTATGCAATTTTCTCACCTGATGCTGCAGCCAAAATATCGATAATATCGCCAAGAGCGTCGCTTTCCCGTGGAGAAATGCGTATTCCAGGATTTGTGAGCCAGGGTCAGTGCCAAACATTCCCCCAAGAAGGGCAGTAGTTATAGTTTAGGATCCACAAGTTTCGCAATCCGGAATAAGAGAAAACTATTTTATCGGATAATACTTTGGGAGAAAAATAATTCCCCACATCAATCGGTGATATTCCCACCGTTTTCTCCTATTTTTCCGGAAGAGTTCCCTGTGGAATTCCCTTCTTAGATATCCAGAAGAACCTGTAGATTGGTTTAGAGAAGTCTTTTTTCGGTTTTCTGGAGCGGGGAATTTCTTCCTGGTTAAAAGCGCGTTCGCTCTCCGGAAAAATATTTTTCCTTCCGAATCCCGGTTTTCTCCCACCCCTCGATCCCCCTACCTTCGCGAGTTTGAGGCAATTTTCAGGTGGTGGCGTTAGTGCGGCCGTTAGTTTTGCCCAGGGTTTGTGCGTTCTATGACAAAACGATGAGAGGGCCTTCTGCAAGCCATCGACGCTTATCCGTCGAACCGCGTCAAAATTCCACATTCCTCTAATTTTAAGAGGAACAGAAAAAAACTAATCGACGGCCATGACTTAAGGTGGAAAAGAAAGAAGAAACGTAAAAGCTTAGTTTCCATTTTATAGAATTTTTGTTTCTCACTTTCTTAAAACAGAAAAGTGTGGTTAGAGTACTTTCTAGTTTTGCGTTTAGAGGAAACTTGAGAATGAGGTTCAACGAGATTCAACTGTTGCATCTGGCGGAAAAGGCCCTGCACGATTCTTGTAAGCGAGGTTACCTGTTCAAGCGAACCTCAGACAGCAATAAATGGCAACTTAGATGGTTTGTCCTGTACCAGAACTTGCTGTTCTATTATGAAAACGAAACATCTACGAGGCCGTCCGGGGCGATTTTTCTGGAAGGAT
Organism: Latrodectus geometricus; assembly: GCA_026290005.1. Classification (NCBI taxonomy): domain Eukaryota; kingdom Metazoa; phylum Arthropoda; class Arachnida; order Araneae; family Theridiidae; genus Latrodectus; species Latrodectus geometricus. Next base: position 283,786 of record JAPDSC010076522.1, on the reverse strand, counting down.
GTTACTGTGAAAGACTTATTCAGCCAAGCACCAATAAAACAAGTACAACTGGTTTGGTAAGATTTTTTCCTTCAACTATGTTTTTGATACTGTTTTTATTTCATTGTTATTTAATATTTTAAAAATAAAACAAAAATGTTTTTGAAATCTTTGTGACAAAATTTTTACAATTTCATTTTTCATGTCGAACTACTTTTATTTCTTGCAAAATTATATTTGAAGATTTTTTGATTAACTTCATGTATTTCTGTTTTTTTTAATATACACGTTTCATAAAAATTATAAATGTTTTCATTAGATTTTTATTTTTAGAAAAGATGGCTTCTAATAGTAGACGAATTGTCAAATAATTTAGTCCACCTGTTGATATTATTCACACAATTTATTGTTAAATAGGAGATTTTTAATCTCTTTGTAAAATTTATAATATTATTCATTTATAATTTTAATTAAATATTATAATATTTATCATATTTCCAGGAGAAAATTCGATGAATTGTTTTAAAATCTTTGTTTTGAGTTAAAGTTTTTATAAAAAATTTAAATTGTTATATTTGTTAGCTGAAATATAAAAAAATTTATAAATAAAACTTCTTTTTTCATTGTTAGGAAAGACTTATTCTTCTCAATTCGTATATTCGAATTTAAACTTAAATAGGTAGAAAATATTTTCGTGTTTAATAAAACTAAAGTTGTTTTAAAGGAAAAATGCGGACAAAATTATCGAAGATTTTTTTTTGTAAATATCATTCTAAACAATTGAAACTTAATATCCTCATAATAAATTAAAGGGTTACAATTATTACTGAAAATGCAAGAAAAATTTGCATGAATTCAATTTTTGAATTAGATTAATATATTTCAAATATTTTTAATTTTTAAATGTGCTATAAATACTTTAAGTGCTATGATGTGTTTTCAGAATTATACTCGGTAAGTATTTAAAAAATCCACTATTAACAAGAAGTAAGAAAAGTGCCTTCCTATTATACTTACAGATATTCAACTATTTTTACTGTATGAATTACATTTTATAAGACAACTTTTATTTATTAATAAAAATTATTCTTATATTTAAATATAAATAAAACAATTTTCTTATGTAACTATTCTCCATTAATTTTACTTTTAAATGTTTGTTGAATTAGAAAAGAAAATATACTTTGTCAAAAAAAATTCAGGTATCAATATTATATAATATTATTAAGTTTTCAGGATTGTTCTTAATAAAATATTAAAGTTTTGAAGTTATCATTTTTATAATAAAAATTTCGTTTTATCAACCATAAATTTTTAACTATAATAAAAATTGAAATTGCAGAATTATATTTTTTAAAATTTCAGATATCTTGGTATAGAAATAATGATAAAACAATATCTAAACTATTTTTTTAGTAAGTAATGCTGAAGAAGTTAAGAGAAAAAAAGCTATGTATAAGTTCTCATTTTATAAAAATAACTTCAAACATTTTAAGCTAAATATAAAAAAGGAGAAAATGTATAATGAAAAATAAAATTTTTTTTGTTGTTTTCATTTTAATAAAATTTTTACAAGGAAAACTGGAAATTAAAAAAATTTAAATTGACAATGAATAAAGATTTTTTTTATGCACTGATATCTGTTAATTACAAAATGGTTAGAAGACTGGATTTTCAAGTATTGGAGAAGAAGAAACATGTAAGTATGATTCTTAAAAAAAATGGTTCTGTAGTTTACTGTTGTGATTTATAGATGTTGAAAAATATTAAAAAATAGAAAAAGCTAAATTTAAGAATATGTAACATAGATATTTCAAATAATGGAAAAATTGTAATATCAAAGTATGCATAATAATCTTAATAATAGTCATATGTATGAAGATTTAAATATATAAAATATACTTTCATAATACTTTCACAATTATCACATTAGGATGTGATCAATTTTACAAAAATTATCAACACTTTTTGTTTTCAGAAATATTTTAGGAATGAAATGGAAAGTCAAACCATTTGTAATACAAAAAATAAATGCTGTTTTTCATAATTCACCCTATTATAATCCAAAATAAAATAACAGCTAATTTATATAGAAAAGCATTGCCCATCTTCTTAAGAAAAACATTCAAAATTTCACTCCTCTTCTATTAATTCATGCATTGCAAATAGTTTTTTGGTTCCTAAAATTAAAAATAAAAGAACTAATTAGTTTAAGTTTTTAAATGAGGATTTTATTATTCGCGGCTATTTTTTAGTTATTTCTATTATTCGTTTCAGCAATTTATTTTTCTTTTTAAAATAATATATATTCTTAACGTGTAAATGATGCAGGCATTGAGAATATCCATTAATGAATGGTAGTTAATTTTCCCAAATTTTTCCATTTTGTTGAACTTGTGTAAAAGCACTGAAATGTTTAAATGCTGTTGCAAAACTTTCAGCTATTTTCAAATTTGTTCTCTAACACAAATGATCGAACAGTTTCAACTCGTTTACTTCAACAATGAAATTAGTTTATAATACATGTGGAAATCATGTATAAACATAGAAAAATGATACCTAATACTTACAAATTAAAACTTTAAAAAAAGCAGAATGTAGACACAGTATAAATTATCATCAAACCATCGTAAATCGGATTATAAATCCATCTCTTTACAGAACATATAACATGTAACATTTCTGTAAAACATTTAGCATTGGTTATTATTTTAGCTGTTTTATAAATCATTTTCACATTTCAGTGATTTCTAGACTGATTTACTTTTTAATTTTTAAATCCACAGTGGTTTAGGGAATCAAACTTATTAATTACATCATTTTAAACATTTTATATTTCAGATAATATTTTCATAAAAACTTTCATAAAAATAGTAAAAAACACTTTTTTACTTTTTCTCAAAAGCTAGAATACATTTACAATAAAAATGCCACATTGTAAATCAGTATACCAAAAACTAATACTTATCTATTTCAATATTTCAACTCCTTAATGCCATGATAAAATAAAATTATCATATTATAAAAGTATATTAATTATATTTATATACTTAAGTGAATCAGTGTTAAAATAAATTGAAATCAGTGTTAGGAATTTTAATATATTTAAATTCATGTCTTAAAAAATAAAGAAAAGTATTAGGAATTTTACTTTTATAAAATCAATGTTAGAAAAACTTTTAAAATAAAAACACATCTTAGCAAAATTTTAAACATTTTTGTTTTTCAATAAGATTTTATGAATATAATCAGATATTTGTGTATTTAAAAATAAATACGTTGACTCACAACATACCAAATTCCTCTTTTTTTTAAATCCAGTATTACTATATTTCGCATCACCATGATTTCAGTAGAAAACATTATCTTCATTTTAGTTCCATTAAAAAAGAAGAGGCCTCTTAACCTGCATACTATCTCTAACATCTTAAGAGGAAGTAAAATCTCTTAACCCAAGTCACATTTTCTGATTAAGTTCTACGGATGTCGTGGTGACTTTCTTACTTTCTTATTTCTTGTTTTTACGATGGGTTTCACTGCATCTTGATTTCCAAGCTTCCGTTCAGTGTGAGTATTAGAAAATACAAGCTCGCAAAAGTAGCTTTTGTTCTTAGAGCACATCAGAATCTGTAAGACTTGTGTTTGTTTCCCCATGGACTTGTTGAATGTTTTTCCTTTGAAAAGAAAAGTGTTCTCGTTGGGTGGCTGAGCTTCTTTTATTCTTTTCGTCGATCTGTCTAGATTTCTCTTCCCTTCCAACATTTTCGAAATGTGCATTGGATTGTGTTTGGATACTGTACAAAGAAAAGAAAAAACAGCTTGAACAGATGTGGGAAGTTTATGTATCAGCATAACATTTAACATATTCGTCTGTTTAGGTGAAAGAACTGATTTCACATTCAGCAATGTCTATTTTATTTGGTACATATTATTTTAGAATAACGTCAACACTTCCATTTTTTCTTGTATTTCTCTCTTCTTGGAACTTTGCAACTTCAAATTATTTTTTTTAGTGAATCTTTTAACTTTCAGTTGTTCAATGCATCATACTGGAAAATCAATTTTTATCCATTTGCTTAATATATAATATTTGATATTGTGGGATGGGCAGCTGAACAACAACAATTGTTGTAGATTTTTAAGGGAAAATTATAAGAATCTTTCTTAGATAGTGATAATTATTCAAGCTTTGTAAATGAGGAAAACCGAATTTCTCACTAAGTTTTAATGAAACCTTTGTGTTAACATATTTAGGTTCTCATTTTGGCAAGCATTTTTAAAATTTTAGTTTTAAATAATATATACTCATCAAATTCATAATCATGTTTTTACGATAAAAAACTAAAACTGTCCCAAAATTCAGAAAAAATAAATAATTTTGAATATTTTAAATCAGAACTGGTTTGACATTTAATTCAAATATATTGTTTGTCATGCTTTTATACTTTTACTCAAATATATATGTTTATATGGTGATAATCACAAATTTGCATTTATATTTCAAAAGCGAATTTTAAACTTCTTAAGCAACCTATTTAAACTGATTTCGCATATCTAATATTATAAATCATTAGCTACTTTACTGTGGATGCCATATTGTAACAAAACTTGATGCATTATAATAACATTTATTTTATGAATGTCTTAAATGTATTAATCTAAGTAAATTATTTCCCATTTTGATTTGTTTAATATTTTACCAGTTTATTTATTCTCCTTTTTATTACTAATGTCATAGGAATCTATTAAGGTATATATACATCTATATAAGTAAATTAAAAGACAAAGCATCGAAAAATGATTTATACTAATTTTAATATCTATACTTAATGACTTTTCCACAGTATTTTCCAACATTTGAATTAATGATGGACAAATTTAAGTCCATAAGTGTTTATAAATTAAAAGTGGAAATTTCATCCATACTGCTTAGATAATACGTCATTTTTGAAGCATTAATTTAATAATCCGAAACGTCCACTTTCTCTAATATGATGGAAAATTTCAATAAAAGCATTAACTTTCTATAATGAAAACAAGACTAAATTTATTTCGTATTATTGTTAAATGGCTTGCATAAAAGTATCTTAAATGTGAAATAATTGTTGTACAAATAGATCTTCGCAACCGATTTCAAAAATATTTTTCTATTAATTAAACGCATTTATAATTATGATGCATTTAAAGTATTTGATTGTATATAATGATGATTAAGCCAGTCAATAATGAACATTTTACAACAGTTCAATATTTACAGATATATTTTTATTTAAAAATTCTAATGATACGTTTCTGTAATTCAAGATGAATAAAATAATTATTTAAATGTTTTTAAAGAGCTAGTAACACATAAATGAAAAATTTTCAAGCATTACAAAAAATTTTCGATGCAATACCTGTTAAAGTTGTATATAACTAAGTTTATATCATGACGTAATATTTTAAAATGGAATACAGTTGCTTGATATTACATTTTAAATGAAACGATTAACATTTAGATTATTGCGCACTTCACATTCAATTATGAATTTAAAATGAAATGTATTTCAATAATTGTAAGACAATTTTTCATAAATTTTTGCATTTAAAATTACTTAATTATCACTTTTAAAATATTTGAATATTAAAATTGATAATAGGTGCATAAATATATACATATTAGTTACAAATCAAAATTAATTTTTTTACTCACAGAACGTTCATTTTCTTGAAATAATTAAGCTTAAAATTATACATTTTTTAGAATATGTATAGATATATATTACATATGTATAATAAGCATATTCTGAAAAGGAAATTCTATATAAATATTTATTTAAATTATGCAATTATTCTAAAAAAAAGTAAAACAGATTTTGTAGTAAAAATGTGATAAATTTTTGAAATTAAAATAAATGTCCATAAAATTTCAATATATTATAAAAATATTTAACTCATGAAACTATTTCATACTGAAATGCAAAAATGCATCATATTAATAAATCAGTGATTACTAAATTTTTGTTAATCATTTGAAAACGCAACTACTGGAAAATTTTATTTAATTCAGATAATTAATAAGAAAATTAAATTAAGTTATAAAACAAATTCTATTCTATAGTTTATAAGAAATGATGAAATACATTTAATGAATCACTTTTTTTGCTTTCACTTTACTATTACTTTAAATTATTAAATAATAACTTATTGCAACTTGTGTATTTAATTTTTTCTCATAAAGAAAATTGTCATTAAATTATTTTTTTATTCAGCATTAAGAGGTAATAAGATAAAATAATTATTTTTGTTAAAATAACTATGGTCTTTTCAAATTATTATTTTTAATTGGAAGACACTAATCAGAATGACACATTTTATATAAATCCAATCTTATTTTTAATTGTTACAAAATCATTTTTACTATTCATCGTCATAAAGAAGTTTAATGACAAAATCTTTATTGTTAAAATATCTATTTTACCATATCTGTTGCATCATATAATGTTATATATATATATATATATATATATATATATATATATATATATATATATATAAACTATTATATTATATATTTAATACATAGTTCATAATTATACATATTTCTATTGTAAATATTTTTTTATATTTTCCAACTTTTTTTATGTACAATATAAGGCATTTATGTATATGTTTATACATATACATCATTCAAAATCACATGTTATACTATATGTTTAAATATTTTCCTTTAAAGTAGCTTAAAAAAATAGACACCTTAAATATTCTTATCTTACATATTCGTTGGCATACAGCTCTTATTTAAACTATGACGTGTTAAATAATAGTACGTATACACATATGTAATGTATCTATATATATATATATATATGTATATACATATATATACACACCCACACACATACATATATATATTATATATATGTACACACACAGACACACATTTATATATATACAATGAAAGCGAAATAGCGCATAACATGCAATTTATTTGACAATGCGTTGAAAACACGTAACAGTGACATAGGGAAAAGGAAAATCTGCATGGTATTATTAGGAAATCTATTGTGATTTAAATTTCGTTTTGAGAAATATTGTAACTTTCCAGAGATATTTAAATATTTGATTTTAAGCGAGATTTCTAACTGAAAATGTGTTTTAATGTTATTAGTAGGAGACAATTCACTGTTATGGATCTTATAAACTAAAGAGTAGTTTTTATGCTTTCATCCAGAAACACATTTCGAAAATAACTTTTGTCCACTCATGCCTGTGCCATAGCTCTTTCCTTTAACCGTTAAATCGTTTGGATATTTAACTATTTATTTATTTGTTAACAAAAGTAGAGTAATATTTTTATTTTTACAGTAGATGGGACATCTTGGAGTTCTAATTGTTTAAGTAGAGTTTCTATAATGATATGAATGTACGACAATTGTATTTATTATTCAATGCATCAGTTATTTGCAAAGTTAGAATATTTAAAAATTAATAATATTGTAAAATAAACACGCTTGTTTATTGTATATTCAATATTTTGCAATAAATGATGGTGATTTTTATCTATTTCTAAGAATGTATTTGAGAATTATTAGATTTTAAATGAATTTCGTGCTATTTTGAGTAAATTGTTTTCCCTATTTCTTCGATAGTGAAATATGGTGAGAACATATCTAAAAGAATTGTGAAGTTAAGGATATTTCATCATTATTATTGTAACTTTCCATACAAAGCTCTACGTTCCATAGATTATGAAAAATTAGACGAGGCTTTATAAGCAGTAAGAATTATTCAATATGTATCAAAGAAATATTTTTGAGCCATTATTTAAATCAATATATTTAAGAACTTATAAGCAAATTTGATCATAAAGATATCATAAAATACAACAAATCCTCTTACAATAAGTAATTAGGATTTAATAATAAATCTGAAGATCTCATTTGATAAAACACAACAAATCCTCTTACAATAAGTAGTTAGGATTTAATAATAAATCTAATGATCGTATTTGGAAATACATGGTTATTAATCTATTAATCTATGGAATATTAAGCTATGAACCATACATACAATTTGTGAAAATATGTAATTACTTCAGAAATGTGGGACTGAACAATTGCATTGCCAAATGTATACATAGCTTTAATTTAATTTAAATCGACAAGAAGAAAGTACAATTACGATTAACTAAAATTCTCAAAACATAAATAAATAGCATCATCTTAACTATTAAACATTACCGAACTTTCACACCATAAAAATCTAGGAGTACATTTCTTAGTTTTGAATTATACAAATAAACTGTGCAATAAAAATGTGTGTTTTTTAATATTGATTGAAAATTGTATGGCTTTTTTCTAAGATATTGTTGATGAAATTTTATGCCAGTATTATATGAATTTTAGTTGACTCATATTATAAATAAGTGGCATTAGTGTGTAAAGAAATAGCATAAGTTCATTTAAATTCTCTGATACGTACATTGATATTAGAAGCAGTGGCTTGAAACATATTGTGTATGCAAATTAACTTTATTGCGATATTATGATTTCCACTATAAATATTTACCATCACTCAAACATTTATAATCAAGAAGCTTAATCTAATACCTTTCAAAATCTGCAAAATTGTAACTTGATGATATGTTTCTGTGCATCACGCTACTGTAGAGAACATTTTAGCGGTGAATTTGAAACATATTATTAAAAATCGCGTTGTAATAATTTCGAATCGAGTAAAGATGTATTGTTTAATCCAAAATTTGAGTTGAATTCTTCTTATAAAGAAATAAATAAATCAAAATATGTAATTCTGGAGTCATTACATTAAATGTAGTTTAGGAAATAAGTAATAAGTTTCTATTAATTTTTAGTCAAATAATTTCTTTATGATTTCCTTATAATTTATTTTCATTTTACATAGCCTGGTAAATATTCTAATGGGGTGAGGCTGCTGTAAGCACTTTTAATATCAATGGCATTGACTAATGGACTTTTCATAAATTGTAAGCCATATTTACGTGTCGCAAGAGTAAAAATCAGGAAAACTCAGAAGTATTCACTTACAGAAACCAAACCTTCCATCTACCGGTGATTAAGAATGTCAGGGTTTGAACCCTGCTGCAGAGCATTGTCCTACCCATAAGCAAGAGTAAACTCTTTTATTTATTTCAATGAAAAGTAAAATCTGTATTTGCATGTGATCTCAGATCAACTTCAAAAGAAAAATTACAAAAGAAATTCCTGCTCATTGATGAAACCATATTAAGAGGTATTAATCAACTAAAATAGTCAAAAGTATAATTGACCACCCAAAGAATATAGAAGCGATGTTTAAGCTTTTCATTATATTTTAGCATTTGTCATCTCTAATACATATGTTTTTGTATTCAGCAAAGAGTTAAATAGTTATTAAAATGATATGTTGATATTTTCAAAATTATTTCAAGCAATTTCGATTATATCAATATCATTTATATTGAAAATACATAAGTTTTATGTATAATACTTAAAAAATTCCATAAATAAATAACTATCAAATTAATATTTTGCTTTGTTTATGGGGATAAAATTGAATTTTTAAATCAAGTCTATTAATTAAGAAATTAATCAAATATTTCGTACATTTATTTATAACAAAGCATGTAAAGTGAATTTTATTGCATGAAAAATGATAAAAAAATTTTTTTTTCATATATTAAAATTATCTTTCTTCATATTATAAGTTATCTTTCGTTTTATAATTATAAAGTCTGTATATCTGTTTCTGCTGAATAGTGAATATTATGATTATTGACTGAACAGTGATATATATGAAGTTATAATTACGACAAATAATTTTTACAAATTATTTATTCCAGAGTTTAGATTTTAATTACATCTGTAATTGATAATTTAATTATTTTATACAACAATTTTTACTTAACAATTTTAATAGTGTACTTTTAGATATTATTTTTTTCAGCACATATTTAGGAATAATCATTAAAAAATCAATCAGAATTTATTATGCATTTTTCAGTATTATAATTTTAGGCATCGTTTCATAGAATTTTTAATTTTTTATTTAAATCTTATTATATCTTATACAATTTTCAAATTCTTTTTTAAAAAGAATATTATTTCCTTTTAGCAATATTAGATTTTAATACAGGATTTATAAATTGTCCACAAGTGTATTTATACCAAATTCATATTGAAAGCAAAATTGAGAGCTAGTGTTCGATTTGTATAAAATATAAATTTAAAGTGGTATGCATTATTATAATAACTATAGTAGAAATTCATTGTTTGTAAGATATTTTGTTTCTGTATTAATATGAAAACTATCAACAATAAGTTTGAAAGAATGCATCATTCAAAACTAGTAACGGAAGAATGAGAATTGTTTTCTCTTTTGCAAAGCACTTTAAAGAATTAACTCTTTCAGACACTAAAGACATTAAGATAGTAATTGCATCTAGAATATGTAATTTTTTCTTATGTTCATCATGCATGGATACATTGTATTCTTAACTCGCTCATAAAAATATTTTGTGAAAAGATTTTAAGCAATTAAATTGCTTAGAGCATTTTTAACTGAGCTTGTTATTACAAAGTTTGGGGAGTAGTAAGGATTCCAAAAAACTTCTTTAAAGACATTTTTTATACATTTTTTTCTGAGAAAATTGTTAAATAAAAAACATAATTTTATAACCTAAATGATTTAGGAGTATGTAATGACTTAAAAATATTTAGTTCATAGACGAAATATTCATGAATGAAATTGCTTCCGATATTTATGAGTATTTCAATGCAATTTTTTTCACAATATCTGTTTGAATATAAGAAATGTTTCACGAATCCATGATATACTTTCTACTTTATTTGCATGAAATAGAAACTGAAAGCAAAAATAAATAAATAATAAATAAAACTGAACATTGTAATTATATTATATTTATTCAAAACTAGTGAGTAAAAATATTAGTCTTCAATAATTAACAATGAATTAAGATGGACCAATGAATGTAAAAGAAAATTAAGTGCTATTGTGCTACAGAAATGCAAGATCTGAAAGTGAGTCGTTTAGTGCTATGGTGTGCAATTTTACTGTTCGTGGATTCGATAACAGTCTTAAATATAGTTATATGATCAATTATATAATGTCAGACAATTTGTGATGCTGAGTCAGGAATTCCTTTTTGTCGAATCGAGTTATAACTCATACATTATTTCATGCTTTTTTATATTGATAAAATAATCACCTATAGAGAGGCACTAACTAATGAATCAGCAAAATCGGAGCTTTGATTGCATAGTTTTAGCATAGGTTGCTTTTCTCACAAGATATGTGATAACGCAATGAAAAATTTCTCACTTGACAACCTCAATTAGTTTAATCACAGACAAATAATTAATCTTCAAAAGCAAGTTTTGACGTAGATTAATCCATCTAATTGATAAATGAATCTAACTAATTTTATCATTAATTTTGAAAGATGGAAAATGCTTTTAAAAATGTGTTTTTTACTTTCATGCTATAAAAGTAAAGGAAATACATAAATCATTATACATAAATAATAGTTAAAAATAATACTTTTAATAAGCTAAAAAAATAAAATTCATTATGAAATAATAAAAATTTGTAGTGAATTTTACAAAGTAATATTAGTTTTGAGATTCATTCAGCTAATTATAAAAATAATTTATTAAAAAGCATAATTCACTTTCAGTCTTCAATCTGAGTTTTGAGTATTCACACAAATATGTATCTTGATTAGCGATTAACTATATGACTATTATTTCTAATTAAGAGAAAAACACACAAGACTTATAAAATACGTTATTGTTTAATAATTTGTTAAACGCAATGGAGTTGCAAGCAAACTTTCATTACAACTATGAAAGATTTTTATTTTTTAAATACATATCCAAAATTTTCATTTAGTCTTTCGTTACTTACAACAGAAAAATGTACAAGGCTCATGAATTCACATGTTTTACAATAATAAAAATTCATACAGCTTAAAGCATATCATTATTTTAATAATAGTTCTAATTTGTGAAAATGTGTTTTTAAATCACTTAAAACTCATTTAGTTTCAGTATTTTTACATTGATGGAATGATATTTCAGCATATTGCATAGTTATGTAACTATATTATTCTTATATTAATGGGATCTATAGAACCAATATTAAAAGAGGTATGTTAAGAATTTTAGAAACTTCTCAGTTTTCCGATTAAATGGTTTTATATTTTTAAATATTAAAGATGAGGGCTGCAACCCTCATCATATGTATTTATAATTAAAAAATTTTGTTTCACAATCATTCATCTCTCAAAATTTATAAATGATCTTTCAATGGATGAAACACAAAATGTTTCTTTTCTCTCTGTTCATTAGTTTCATTGATCTTAAAATGTGATAAGAATTATCTCTGCAACAAATATAGTTATCATTTTCTATATTTAATGTTGTATTAATTTGCTGTATAAGGAGACAGAGCAGAGTATTTTCCAATATTTCATATTGTATTCATTTAGTATTTCTCCTTAAGTATAGAAACTTTTACTTATTTAATACAGTTATTGGCAAAAGTATCAATATAATAAAATATTCAGCCCAATATTACTTGAAATAAATGATGTAACAGTTTGTTACAATATTGTTAAAGTCTTTTGAACAATTTATTTTCAGTTTATCTATTAATTTAAGCAAAGTGTAAATTAAAGTTGTTGTACGAAATTTGACATATTTTTAGTGAATTATCATTAGGATTTGCAAAACATTTACTTGTACATAAATAATACAATTATTATAACAAATTCTTGCAGCTAAATATACTTCAACGTTTGTTCTGCGATATAATTTAAATGCATGAGTTCTTTAAATAACGTTTTCAAAATTTCTAAAAATGAGGGTATTAATTAATGTTGATCATTTATAAATTAGTTTTATATACAAATTGTAATTTGTATATAAAACCATTTGTAATATCGAGTATCGAAATAAAAAAAAAAAGATTTATCTCTACTTAGCATCAATACATTGCGGTGTGCTTCCAGATTTAAAAATCACTGCATAGGTGTAGAATTATAATGATGTTGCATGAATATGGTAAAATAATGTTGCTTTCATGCTTTTAATACTAACTTGACTATGGAAATTTTAAGGAAAATTCTAAATCTTTCATAAAAAATTTATAATCCAAATGTAGAATGTAGCACATGCTGAAGTGTTTTTTAATGAAATTATATATAATATTTCAAACCCCACAATACACAAAATGGGATTTTTTAAAAAAAATCCTGTTTGAAATTAATCTTAAAAAAATTTAGTGTTTGAATACTCGATAAAGACAGATATTTTTTAAGAGTTATTTTGATCACAAGGAACTAAAATTCGTTTCAGACATTTATATAAAAGCCAATCTGAAGTGGATTGAGCTTTGTATCACTGGAAAATATTTTCTTGGAGATATGCTATAGAAGACAACACAAATACCTGCAGAAAATGATCTGATCATACCTTCAAATAAAAGTTTTTTTGTAAAACATTAGTTGATCAAATGTTAAAAGAAACAGCTTCACACACAAACATTTTGGAAAATGTGGTTATGCATGATACCACTAAGTATTTCGTTGAGTAATGCAACAAAAACATGACCAGAATTATAAGTCCAAGTAGCATACTGATAAAATCACGAGAGGAAATTTTATAGCATTAATTTCTTAGTTAAAATTTTATGATTATCATTTTTAAATATAAAGAAATAATAAGGATGATGTTGGAGATAAATGCATTTTCCCTAAAAATCCATAACTAATTTGTGTGTATAATATATTTGATGAAACAAAAATACAGCATATTCAAAGAGTATTTTAAATAAGGGAACATGAAATATAATAAACATGAAATATGAGAAAAATATTAAAAGGAAAATACATGGGAAGGGAAATAACTGTGATAATCATTTTATCGTGATATGAAGTTTATGTTTAAAAATGTAAAACTAAATATGTAAAGATCCAAGTTGAACCACATAAGAAATAATTTTGTGGATCTTTTTAGAATACTGTATAATTACTAGTTACTTAAAATAAAAGAAAATAGAAAGAATTGGAATAGTCAATTCTTTAAATTAATATTGTCATGGAGAACAAAATAAACTTAACTAATCTGTTGTTGTTGCAAATATTAATTACTTAAATTTTTATTTTAGTAATGTTATAAAATAATTTTTAAAAATGAATTCAGCAAATTATTTATTTCTGATGGATTCTTTTATATTTAATAATCAAATGTTCTAGCAAAAATTAATTTTTAGAAATTTTAATCTTTTTAAAATTTTGAAATTCATACATTGATTTTTGATGATGTTTTGAAAGACAAGTAGACAGTTTAACTTTAAAAGGAGTTTGTTGAATATTTAAATCATTCATTTTCTTTAACGAAGAATTTTAAGGTTTCTTGCTTTATTTATTTTAATTTAAATAACTGTTATTTGTTTCTTAAAATAAGCATCATTTTTCATACTATTACTAAAATTGTCAAGGATTTAAAAATTCAATTATAGATATCCAATTACATATAGAAAATCATCGAACAAATACAATAACAGTTTTTACAAAAATATAATTGATATTACAAAACTATCACTGAAATATCACATATCTATATCTAAAATCATCATTCTTATACATATTTTCAAAAGGAGAGTAAGTTATGCAACATTGTATAACATTTAGCTTAGTTGATCAATTTGTAAATTATAACCAGAGTTCTGCCAATCCACCATAAATCAAATCCGCATTATTCTATTCCCATATAAACGTTGTTTCTAATGTATTATAATCATGAAATAGCAGTTTTAGTGATTGGATGATTATGCATATATATATATATATATTATTCGTGTCTTCAAAAAGTTATATATTTTTAAGGAACATAATCAACATAATTTGCGTTTGCAGAGAATAAATGTTGAAAGATTTTATGAAAAAGGAAAGTGCATTATTATTTTGAAACTTTAAGGCAGATTAAAGAATGACTATTTATATGTAACACTAGTTCGTCAGTTTTATTTATTCGGCAGTAGTTCTTACATATAAAATTTATGATAGTTTAAGTATTGAAAGCATTGATATAATATTTATATTATAATAAGTCTCTACTATTAGAGAAATTTAATACCATTGGGGAACATTACAGAAATTTTATAGTGGACAATGTATATTCTAACCTTAGTTATATTAAAGTAGAGAACCATACTGTCTTTGCTTAGCCCAAAACATTTAAAAATTTTTTTTGTTATATTTGTAATTTTGAATCTGTGTGTGTGTGTGACATTGCTTTATCTTCAATTAAATATTATTTTACATACTCGATAAATTTCATGTAAATATTTTCTGACGATATTTGTCAAAATTTATAGATATTTTTTATAATAAATACATATTACAAAATTTTAAACATGAACTTGCAAATCAATAAAAATAAATTACTTTTATTGTCTACAATGTGATTAATTTCAACTATAAAACTTATAACTAGCTATTTCTTTAATTGAAAATCATATATTCTATAATTCTTAGAAATTCCATTTAAGAAAATTTTATTTAAAATTTGGAAAAACGTCTATTTTATTTAATATTATAAAAAAGGTAATTATTTTAAATTTAAAATGCTGGAGGAAATGCATGTAATTTTTTTAATCTGAAAACAACTGATATTTACCGTATTACGATTTATAAAATTTATTGCAACGAGAAATTTAATATCACTATTTAACTTTTTGAATGATTCTAAATCGTATAATGCTTTTTTTTTAAATGTATGGACAAATTTTACCAAATTTAAAGATTACTATTTCCCTCAATCTGTTTTATTTCCTGATTTATATGATTTTTTATTGATTTGTATTTAGTGATACACTAATTCTCAGCAGAAAAGAAGTGCAGAACAATTTTAAATATGCCAAAGCAATCTGTTTTTTGACACAGATTTTTTAAAAAAAAACTTTTAAATTTGCATAAAGATAGAATATTCTAATTTAAAGAATTCAGAAAATGTTTGCTTTCACTTGGAAAGCACAGAACAAAAAGCATGAAATAAAGCATATTCCTTTTGAATTTCCTTGAAAGGTTTCTTCACAAAGTAGTTCACACTCAAAAAAATGATTGAAAAGCGTATGAAAGTTTCCTCCTCTGAAAAATAAATAAAAAAGACGTGAAATTTAAGAATTTATAGCCATCAGAATTTATCAAAAATAACATTTTCTTCCTTTTATATTCCGTGTTACTGCATGATAAAATAACAAAGTATGTTTAGTATTAAATCGAATAACAATATTTAAATCTAACCAAAATATTATGGGGAAATTCTTCTTCCGTGAAACAAGTTCTTATTATCCTATCTTAAGATATAAATAAAAATAAGTTATGATAATCGATTTTTGTGTCATATAAAATACATTAAATAAGAATTCTATAGAATTTTTAAGCAATTTAAATTATAATTCCTGTTTTTATCTAGAATACTGAAAATTATTAAAGGCAGATACTTATGGCTTTTATGTTTGATGTATTGATTTCTGCGTAATTTGAAATAATTATTTAGCTTTTGGATTATATATTTTAAACAAAATTGTTGATTTAAACATTTATTTTCAAATCCAACCTTAAATATTTGTCAATTATTTTAAATTTATGACAAATTTGGGGGAAAATTAAGGTATTAAATGTGGTTAAAATATTATAAGGTAATTAATAAATTTCTTTCCATTTTAATGGTTTATAAGAAAGTGATATACAGATAAGTAGCTTATTGCTTGTCTTCGAAATAATTATTGGGATCCATCATGTTTGGTCAACATGTCTCTTACTGTGTCAATTGTCTGTGCATGAGCGCTTGCCACAAGTCATCTTTCTTGGTTTGGATCTCTCAAACTGATTTTTTTTAAACCAAGAACTTGCAATGAATTCATTTACAGTACTTACTCAAAGTTCTTGGCTTTTATGGAGACTTGATGCTGTTATTAATAAGCCTACTTTGGAGACGTAAAGCAAAGGAACTTTTAGTACAACTTCATTCTTTTTCATTACTGCACCAGTTAATATTATTGAAAATTTTTGGCTGACTAGCTTTTAAAAAGATTGGTATTTCTACTCTCTTTCAACATATTTTGAAAACACGTGATCTACTAATTTATAAGCCAATTGTTAACTTTTTCAATGGAAAAAAATGGCAAGAAATCCATCGCATACCTACGAGATGAAAAACATGAATATTATATGATAAATTTGACGAGAACAACTCATATTATCGAAAGTATTTGAGTGGATTCCTATGAGCTAAAAGATGAAAATAACTTCTTTGGAGAACTGTCTTAACTGTTCATGATGAGTTTGTTCCTGAGTTTCTTAGGTTGTTTGATCAAAGTGTTAAAGTAGTAAAGGTGAATTAAACTTAGTATAGAGTCCTTAAGGACGTAGCGGAAATGTTTTGAATAAGAACATGCTACCGAAAAATGAGCAGTCTCTTCTCAATATAACATTATTGTTACAGCTATTTTTTGTATTATAATATAAGCACTTGTATGATTAGATAAACAAAAGGTTTAAATTTTGAATATAAATGAAAGTAGTAAATTTCTTCATTTGATGCATCTTCAAGTGCATAAAAATAAGAAATTATTTTTTAAATTCCACCTAAGACAAACATATTTTAATCATTGAGTGTATTTATACTTCAACAGCTGTGGCAAAATTTTCTTGTTATGTATATATTTTTGCATTTTATTTTATTTTGTACGTATTCTTTAATTTCATTGCAATCGAATAGTTCCATGAAACAGGTTTAATAATATGAATAAAAGTTTTTTAAATTATGTTTATATCAATCAATCAATAGGATTTACAACTATAAGCGGTTTCAACCAAAATTATTTAGAAAATATTAAAAATGTTAAAGGATATAGAGTTTTTTTAATATAACTTAGAGAAATCCTTTTATATTATAACAAAGAAAAGTTTATTAAAGCGTCAGAGAGAAATAATAAAAACACTTCAGTAAAGTATTTTTGTAATGTAAAATATTGAGTAGACAAATATGTAAGTGCAAAAATATACAAACAGGGAAGATAAGAATATTAGAGTGATTGCAATTAATGTAAAACGAGATAGGTTTTGGGAAGCTATAACCAAATAAATTCATCAATAATTAGAAACAAATAGAAATTAATAAATCGAGTTAAATTAATTAGAAGTTTAGTTGTAAGCAATCAGCAAAAATAATCAAATGAGTATAGCAATACAAGTAAGAAATATAAAATAACAATATAAATAAAAAATATGCAGACAGTATTTAGGTTAAAAAAATTTTTTTCATTTAAAACTTTTTTCAACTTATGATAACGATGGATTAGGAAAAGAATTTTTGAATATATATAGGATTATTTTAGGCAGGTTATGTTTACTTAATTTATTTTAGTGGAAAATTAAAATTTAAAAAATATGGTACCTAAAATGTTGCCAAAAAAGGAAATAAATACAGAGATCCTTAGAGACCTTAAATACATGTCTCAAGGGAACATTGAAATTTCTTGGTCTTTAATCGTCTCAAGCTAAAAAAAAGAAGCAAAAAAACACAATTGTACTTTATTTTTTCCAAGGATAAGAAATGACTAGTTTTCCGCATCAGAATCTTTTTTCTCTTTCAGAGATGAATCTAGTAAAAACCTTGAAGTTGAAAGTAATAAATTCCTAGTATTTTCCCCCTCTTAAAATAAGATTTTCACAGAAACTTTATTCTCGCCTTGTTTAATCTTTTTCTTATCCATTCTTATTCTTCTTTAAGACTGCACAGAAATAAATAACAAAAAAGGAAGATGAATCATTAAAACTCCAAGAAATATATCTGACATAGAAAAGTTTCATTGTAATTTTTTTGTTGAATTTTCAAATTTATCTCACAAACTTGTATTTTTTTATATTCTGTTTTTAAAACAGCATACAAAATTTAATAATACAAAATGTTGTATATCCATTTAAGACATCGTGTGAAATGGCTTGGAAAGATTAATTTACATCTGCTTCAAAATAACTTCAAACTTGCTATTCTGAGATACATCTTAAAATTGGAAATACATTGTTTATTAAATGATCTATTGTTAGTGAAATTCACACATACTTTCACAGTGATGAAGGTTGTCATTTATGTAAATTGTAATTTTGTATTTTATGGTTTTAAATTATTTTCTAAAATGTGTTAAAAATATAATTTATTTGACAATATCAACAAACAAAATCAAATAGTTATATACAATAAACGAAATCAAATGTATGTATTTGAAGCGCGCAATAAATTATGGTTACTATCTCAGCTGATTTCCATTAAAGATGCCAAAAAAGTATTTGAGATCAAAAGGAAAAAATTTCATACTATTTAGTACTTATATCAATATAGTATTTAAAATTTTAATGCTCTGACAAATGGCAGCTCTAAATGATACTCATAATGTTGAACATATTTTTTGTTGCAATGCATTTTTAAAGTATCATAAATGTGAGTGATCTTAGTGAATATCATTGTAATTTACCCTTTAGTGGCAAAATTTTAAACTATTTTTATTCAAACAAAATGCTATGTCTTTAATATTTCCTTCTTGAAAATTAATAAATACAGTTTAAGTGTTTTGTCTGGAGATAATTTTAAAACAATCCTTAATCATGCTTACTTTTTGTATTAAAATTGATATGGTCTATTCTTCTGTACATTGATAATACAATATATAGAAATGGTAATGAGCTTGAAGTAATGCTTTATGAAATAAATGCGAAAGATAAATCTCCTTATGAAATTATGATTCAAGTTCATAAAGGAGAATGTTCCATCTTCAAACCAATACATTTTACATTTAAGATAAAAAATAGAATTTTTTTAAAAAATGTTTTATTTATCTTAAATTAAGAAATATTATAAACTGAAAATTTTCTTTTTAATAATTAACTTTTCATTTTTCTTTTAATTGGTGATAAAAATAATTGTGTTCATCTCAGACATAGTTATTAGTTGGTATTTTTAGATTTTTAGACAATATATTGCTTTGAGCTTTGCCAACTAAACTACGTTTTTTAAAATAATTTTTTTACTTGACAACGTTCCGGTATCTTCTTTTGTTCAAAACACTCAAGGTATGGTATTACATCTCATTAAAATTTTTTAAGTATAGTTCTACTAAGTTGGCATCAACAGTTTATTATCTTTCAATTTCTATATATGCATATGATTTTACATGTAGTACTTCCACAAAATTGTCTAGTCATTTCAATAAGATGGAAAACTTAATGAAAATATAACTGTTTTTTTTCTAACTGCTTTTCTTGCAAGATATTTGTTAAGTAAAACAGAAAAAAAATCATTTGCATATTATATTTGTGTTTTAGTTTTCTTGACTAAGTAAATGTATTAATCATTCACCCGAGATAAACATGTTTTTAAGAATGTAATTGATCACTTACGGTTTTTACACTTATCATGGTTTATTAATCACCTTAAAAGAAGAATAATTATTTTCTGAACAAAAAATCAATTTCAGTATTTCCAATAAATACTGTCGTTTAAAAGTAGCATTTAAATCAGAAATCAAAAGATCATAGCGAATGTTAATGTTAAGAAGTCAATAGAAACAATTTGTATCTATATAGGCAACCAGATTGATCACAAAGTTAGCCTGTCGGCTGATGATTTAATTTGGTAATATTACGGGATATGAGAATATCTGGTACGTGAAGAGATAAATAGATGAAACTGATACTTTTAATATTGATGAAGTCATTTATTTGTGACCGTATATATATATATATATATATATATATATATATATATATATATATA